>BMAO01018352.1:0-32949 GCA_019973975.1 Trichonephila clavata | reverse complement strand
TTGTATTCTTTGTGCTAAGAGCGATGTGCGATGCTTCTTGATTTTTTAGATTATCTAGGACTTTCTGAAAATATTCTCTAATAAAGGTAAAAGTCTTTCGACGTATTCATACGTATTTTGTGATGTATCAGAGCTCTTTTGATATGTGTACGACAGACGAATGTCTCTGCCGTGTTCTAAAAAGAAAGGCGAAGTGAAAGTGGCCTCGTGAATGGCTGAATTTAAAGCTAACATAGTGTGAGGGAGTTGTTCATCCCAGTCGTTTGTGTCATGAGTGATTGCTGCAAGGATGTTAGCCAGCGATTGATTTGGCTTCTCTACTCTTTCCATTTACGTGAGCTGAATAAGTTGAAATATGTCGTTTCTGGATACCCATGACTCTACAAAATTCCAGGAACTCAGAACTTTTAAAATAAGTGGCGTTATCGACAACCAACTTATGAGGGCAGCCCCTGTGTACAATATAATTATCAAAGAAAGCTTTAGATATGGTGCTGGACTTAAGATCAGGAAGTGGGACGATATGAATGTATTTGGTGAATGCATCTATCATGGAAAGGACATAACTATTCCCGCTAGGCGTGGTTTTTAAAGGACCAAAAATATCCATATGACAAGTTTCACCTGGCACATGGCTCTGTTCCATCGGCTGGTGTGGGGCTAGTGGAATATTGAAAGCGTTTTTTCGAGTTAAACAAATGATGCAAGAACGAACAAAATTCTTAGCATCCTTGTACATATTAGGCCAAAAAAAATTTTCGCTAAAGTCTCTGATAAGTCTTAAAAAATTTAAGATTCCCTCCATATTCCGAATGAATTGATTCAAAACTTTCGCTTTAGACAATGAGGAACACAAACTTGTTTTCTCATGCAGTTCTGGGTGACCTATTGGGCGCTTAGAAAAATGACATAGCACTCCCTCCCCATTAATAAAATAACTGCTAATTCGTGGGCTAAATTCTTTATTATTAATTTTATGTAGGATGTCGTTTAACGATTCGTCGTTTTTCTGCATTTGTATTAGATCACCAGAATCAGGTAAAGCCAAAGTAATAATGTTGACATAACGAGATAAATGATTGCGACGGTATTCAAAGATCCTTTTACGTAATGAATTTCATAATTAAATTCTTCAAGTGACAATTTCCAACGTAGAATTTTAGAAGAGGGATTTTTATTAGATAAGAACCCTACTAAAGGCTCGTGATCCGTAAAAACTTTGAACTTCCTCCCCAAAAGAAAAGGCCTAAAAAAATTTAGAGCTGTGTAAATTGCGAAAAATTCAGGACCGCGGCATTGTATTTAGATTGCGAAGGATTCAACTTTTTTGAAAAAAAAATATAAAGGTTTAACTTCTGAATTAGGATACCTCTGTTCTAAAATAGCCCCGATACCGAGGAAGAAGCATCAGTCGTGACTTGCAATTCTGCGGCAAGATCAGGTAGAGCCAAGACAGGTGGATTTAGAATAGCGTTCTTAATATCATCGAATGAAGCCTGAGCTTCTGAAGTCCATTCGAAAGGAGTATCTTTTCGCAAAAGATTTGTTAAAGGCAGTGTACGTTTGGCAAAATTTTTAATGTACCTTCTATAAAATTACAGCATCCTAAAAAAGATTTTATTTGTTTCTGATCTATCGGAACAGGAAACTGATTAATTGTGATCGTCTTATCCTTATCAATGAGTATACCCTCCGGTGTGACAACAAACCCCAAAAATTTACATTTCTTAGTTAAAAACTGGCACTTAGCTGGATTGAATTTAAGATTAGCATTTTCGAAACGCTCTAACACTTTAATAATCAGTTCGAAATGTTCTTGGATGGTTTTTGAAAACAAAATTATTTCATCTATGTAAACTAGAGCGCCGGTGTAAAGTAAATCTCCTAATATTTCCTGCGCTATGGATTGAAAAGCTTTAGGGAAATTTTTAAGACCAAAACAAAGTCTATTAAATTCGTATTTATCACCGTCAGGTGTAGAAAAAGCCGTTTTATGTCTATCTCTATAATGAAGTGGTATTTGATTAAATGCGGACTTCATGTTTAAAGTGGAAAAATAATTCGACCCCGAAATCTCATGAAGAATGTCGTCCAAAGTAGGTATAGCAAAATCCTGAGTCAACGTAATTTCATTCAGCTTCCTAAAATCTAGAACTAAACGCCATTTATCTCTCTGTCTGACAAATAAAGCAGGTGTGTTATACTGAGATCTGGATTTTGACACGATGCCCGCACTCTCTAAATCGGATATTTGTTTCCTAAATTCGTTTCGAAGATTAAATGGGATTTTATAAATCGGACATCTAATTGGGTAATTATGCTGCAATAATATTCTATGATGTTCTGTATTAGCGGCGGATAATTCAGCGGTTGATCGAGCGAAAGCATCTTTGTGTTTTATTTAAAGTTGCATTAATTTACTCTTTGTTCTAGGATCTAATCCAGAGAAGTTAAAGTCTTTTTCAGATAATTCGAGTAAGGTATCTTGTGATATTGGTAAATCGACCGAAAATTCTTCATAACTATTAACAGTGCAGATTTTCATGTTTTTATTTAAAGTTATAATGTGTTCGGAATTATTCGTAATTTGTAACTCGGTTGTGTTAAGTTGAGAATCAAAAGTGACATGCGGTGAATTTATATGTATACCCTTATTTTTTAATTTAACAGCACCAACAATAGTCGCAACTACACTAGAATGAGGCAAAACTGGTACCTTAAAACGAACATTTTTAACCTGCTTTGGACCAATAATAGTTTTATTTTCCAAAATTCCAAATATATCACACACAGTGTCATTTTGCAACGAAATTTCACAATTAACAAATGGAATGGAATTCTCAGCTATTCTCAAACAATTTAATTTCGTATCTAACATCGCGTGCCTAAGTTTAATAAAATCGAAACCCAAGATCGCCGTGTAACCAATATTCAATTCCTGTTTAGTGATAAAAAAAAATTGCTCACAATGAAATTTCCCTAAAACCAAATGTATCTTATAACAACCCACTATTTCCACTTCCCCGTTATTTACTGCCTTGATTTTTACTAGAACTTCCAACGGTTTCATATATTTATTCTTTATTTTGTCGAAAAGAGAATTTGACAACAGTGAAACAGAAGCTCCAGAATCAATTAAAATATTGAACTTATGGCCCCCAGAGCTTGCCTCGACCATCGGTAAGTTAAAATTTCAAATTGGAGAGAGAGCGCCCAATTGCCCGTGTTCTAATGACGTCTCCCTCCTCGAAAGTTTAAATTCCCTGCATTCCTTTGAACGTGAAAATGTGCTTGAAAACCACCCCGAAAACCTCCCGAGGGCGGTGATTCATAAATCACTCCCTTATTCTGATTGGCATTGTATCTCTGTCTCTGTGAATAACCACTTCGACCTAGCGAATTTCCGGGAAACCCAAGTGTATTCTCTGTGAGGCTTTCATCTCTCATCCGTTTTCGGCACTCGTTTTGCTTATGACCTATATGTTGACAATAATAACATCGAAATGAAACGGGGTTTCTGCGAGGGAAATTTCTCGATGAATCAGAGTGATAGGCATTTACGGAGCCCTTGGTTTGTTGTAGTTTACCCACTCTTATATTTAATTCCTGTACGCGTTCCGCAAGGGCTGAAACAATCGCTGATTCTCTGTTATTCTCTCCCGATCCCACGCGATCGTTTGTCGCTATTTCATTAAGTCTCTGACGCTGCTCCTCTAACAATGCGGCCGAAATGGACTGTTCCAATGTCGTGGGGTCCCTCGCCAATACGAATCTTCTAATATCATTCTTCAGCCCACTAATGAATCTCGATTGTAAAAGTTGATCGTTCGCCTGTCGGACTGCCGATGATGCCACAACGTTATGCGACTCGAAAACCTGATTTCCCAATTTTTTGATTCTAGATGCGAATTCCTGCACAGTCTCAGAAATTCCCTGCTGACAAACGGAGAACAGTTGAAGTTTTGTGGACAATGGAACTGTGCATTCGAATCTCTTGAGGAGAATTTGAGACAATTGTTCGAAGTCGTAAATATCATTATTGCTGGGGTCAGCAAAAAAAAAATTCTTCCGCTACACCTGAAAGTTTGAGTTTCAAAATTGCAGTTTTCTCATTATCTGCCCAATTGCCTAACTTCGTTAATTTTATTTAAAAATTTTAACAATCGAACCTTCACTGCCTGCAAATTGTGGGATCAACTCAATTAAATTAAACCGATCGGAAGTAGTATGCAATTGAACAGGATCGGCCTGACGAGAACGAGGCATTATGCGAATTTTATCTAAAACCGGCGAGTTGCAATTAAGATAAAATTATCGACAGAATGAAGTTAAAAAAAATTTTGCCGACATTCTTACAAAGAGAAGGATCCATCTCCATCCAATATACCAGTGACTAAATACATTAGAACAATATGGGATCGAGAAAAAAAAAATTTCCAACCTTTCATCTACCGAGGGGGGAAAAAATTAAATTTGCGAGGAAAAAATAATTTGCTTTAAAGTTAACGCCAATGTATTCAACATTACAACAATCTTAAATTTATTATACATTCGAACACAACACATTAGCGGTTGCCCAAATTCATCTAAAAAATTCACGCGTGAACGAAAGAGGGGAAAAAAAATTTCCTCGACTCCTGGTCACTTGGCACCAGATAATGCAGCGCTACTAATACTACTTTAACTTAACATCTTATGACTTACGCAGGTTCGATTATATAACTAATGTATGCATCATGATAGTGGTTAGTACTTTAAATCACAATTAAAAGACAACGAGAATTAATTACTCGATTAAATTAAAACAAATTCGTTTATTACTTTTAATACATAACTAGGTTAAAATAAAAACACTATTAAAATTTTAAGAATAAGAATATTACAACATTTCACTTAACTGAAACGGAGGCATGGTGATGGGTGGTACTTGGGCTGCCTAAATTTAACTCTCTTCATCTGAAATCATGGTAATCTGTCTTCTGCTAATCTGTAAATCTGCCGAGAAATGTCCCGGTTCCTCCTTTTAAGTGGGGGCAAATTACCCCCTTTTTCATCCGCACGCCTTTTGGTCCCGCCTAGCCATTGGTCGGGAACCAAGCGCAAAGTTACAAATTTCACGACGACTCTTCCAAATTATGAGTCCATTCAACTTTGCTGACCGGCCGTTGGGACCCCTCAACTAAGGAATGCGACAACATCCTGTCAACAAAAAACAAGGGGAATACACAAATTACATGTGTCTTAGGGACCATCTTCAAACCCGATCAGCATCTAAGCCTTCCAGCCTCCAAGCCACCCATCACTATTTAAGGTTGCTTTTCGGTTTGAATTGATGTTTACTAGGTTACTTCATACATATTTACGTTTATTTTATTCATGTTTAAATTTTTTATATTTTAAGGTTTTCTGGCAAAAGAAAGGTTTTATTTTCTTTTGTTTTCTATAACCTTTTAATTTAAATTATGCTATATTTTCTATTTTAGTGTCTCACATATGCAAGTTGGCAATTGTTGCAATAATACGTCAGTACCTTTTCTTTTTGTTATAAGCTATATTCTGGTACTATTTTGCTACATTGATGAAACATGGAATTTGCAGATAAAGGTAAAAAGCAATAACATTTTTTGGAGCTTACGTATTATTGCAAAAATTGCCAACTTAATTAATAACTCGCCAAATTGGCAACCATATGCTTCATTTCATGTAATGTCGCCAATAGGTTGCGATAATATGCAAGTACCATAGAAAATGACACTCCATTCAAACTAATTGGGATTATCAGATTGCCGATATCATGATTTAAGTTAGAATTTATGATACTTACATATAAGCATCATCACAGCCAATTTTGTGCAATCCTAATCGCTTCTTGATATTAAAACAACAAAGATTCTTACATGTTTTTATATATAAAAAAAATCAGTCACATTTGTTGGGATTTACTTAGTGCCAGTTTGGTTGTAGTGATGCTAATACGTAAGAACACGAAGAGCTAATATGAATTTTTACTTACATATGAGATTTTCTGACATATTTTCCAACATGTTATTAAATAGATTTTGGCATATGTTCTACATGCTGCTTATTTTATTTTTTTCTCCTCATAGTTTTTATAACCGATAAGTACTCATTTTTTGATCTCATGGAAAGAAGGTTAACTTTTTTCATCAAGAAGATCTTCATGGAAACTATTGATCTGATTGAATGCATAACAAAGTAATTTTCTTTTGCATTTAAAAAATTCTGAGTTAATGCAATTTTTTGTTGTGTTGCATTATGGTTTAATTTTCCTTCTGACAATCGGTTCTTCATATAGATTTTTGAAGATTTTATACATATGCATTGTATATATTTGTTACATATGTATACATTTCTATGAAATTTTTTTTTTGGTTGAAAAAAAAGATTATTGCTTTCTTTCCTTCATCAGCAAATATCATATTTTCATCATTACAGAAAAACGCTTCAGATGCTGATTAATGTTGATCAGATTTTTTTGTCACATGGCATATCATGGCTTAATTTTGCTTCTGACAATCTTCAAGTATATAAATTTATTTATATCATTTGTGATCCAAAAATGTTTGTAAAAAAAAGATGCAGCTTGATACGATTTTCTCATATTTCTCTTTGGATTTCTTTAAAATTAAATGTTGATACGATTTTACTTCTCATGACATCAAGGTTTAATTTTGCTTTTGATATGTTCCTTATTTAGTTTCATGAAGATCATATAATTTATACATATGCTGTCTATATATGATATGTTTCAATGATCCCTAATTATTTATCATTGTATTTTCTCATTTGTTTGTTCTTTACGACTGAATAACAAACATTTTTAATCGAAATATTGCAAAAAAGTATTGTTTAAAAATTAATTTTTTATCATCAAGGTTTAGTATTTTTCTCATTAGGTTCATTTTTTTTTTTTATGTAGCTTTTTTTAATCTGTTTTAGATGGGTTTTTTTATTTTGGTTCTTGCTAATTTAATTTTTTCTCTATTGTATTACATCTAAATTTTACATTAAATCTAATATAGATGTTGGATAGTATTACATCCATTCCTCATGTAATTTAATGCGACAGTGAATTTAACTTAATAGTTTATTATAATATAGGCCTATTTTACGATATTTTTTAAAATTTTAGTTTGTACTAATTTAATTTTTTTCCAGTTGAAGGCTACCTAATATTTTATTTATGATAATATTTTAGTGAAAGGGTTTATCATAATTAATTTTTTCTTCTGATTTATATATTTCATGTTATTTTACTCATAGTTCCCATAGCAGAAATATACTACTATTATCACTTTTCCGTTATAATTTGTATTTATGTTTTAATTCCTATTTACCCTTTTAGCATGTAATTTTCTCTTACATTACATACTTCATATGAAATCATTCTTAACTGTTAAGCAAGATTTCAATATGAACACTCATAAAAAAAATAACTTCTGACTTTTAGATACACTGCCCTGTAATGGCTCAGTCCTCTTTAAAATATATCATGTTTGCAAAAAAAAGCTGGATTTTTTAAAAAATTTAACCCGTGCGAAGAACGGGTATGTCACGTGAAATCAGTGTTGCCAACTTGGCGAGTTATTTTGAACATTGACATTGGTGCAATAAAATCTAAGAACCTACATTTTCTTCTATTGAAAAGGTTACTACTTTTCCTGATACTTACGTATTAGAGTCACTGCAGCCAAAGTGGTACTTTTTTCACCAAAATTTGATTTTTTTCCCTTATAAGACACATAAGAATCTGTTATTTTGATATCGTGGTGCAAATTTTGCTGCGGTGACGCCAATACATAAGTACCCTTTTCCTTTATTGGCAGATTCCATGTTTTTCCATTGTAACAAAAAGTAGAAAAATGTAACTTTAGAAAATGACACTCAATGTAAACTGATATTAACAGATTGTCAATATTGTGATTTTAAGTTAGAATTTCTATTTACGTATAATATTTTTTGTCATGCTTTTTTTTTGTTCTGAGCTGCTTATGATAGTTTCATCAAAATCAAATCTTAACTTATCAATTTAAAGTAGCTTTTTGATTTGAATTAATATTATAATTTCAATGTACTATATGTAAGGTTACTTTTATATTTTTTTATTTCTTTTTCAATTTTAAATATTTAAGATTTTCAGTTATGTGCTTTTTTGTTGTTGTTCAGAACTGTTTATGGCAATTTTATCAAATTTAGGGCTTACTTTTTCTGTTTTAATAACCTTTTAATTTAAATTAAAATATAATTCCTATTTCAGTTCTGAACTAATACTGTATATTAGATGTATTACTGAGATGTTAGATACTATTATATGAGGTATGGGTGCAATGCTAATTTAATTTTTTTTCAGTTGAATGCTTTTTAATATTTCTTATTCATGATAGCATTTAGTGAATCAGTTTATCATCATTCATTTTTTCTTTCGGCTCATCTATTGCAGGTTATTTCACCCATAGTTCCCATAGCAGAAACTCACTACTGCTATCACTTTTCTGTAATAATTTTTATTTATATTTGCATTCATTCATATCTAATTACTCTTTAGCTTGCTAATTTTCTCTCTTACATTGAAATATTTGTTTTTGTTAAATTATTATTCACTTTCAAGCCAAATTGCAATTTCTTTAAAATTATTTCTAATGTGAACATTCATTTGAAAAAAAATGTTTTTAATTTTTGGTTATACTACTTTTTATACAGGGTTTTTCCCTCACTAAACATATTATAATTCTATAATAGATAAATTTTTGTTTTTAAAACTTAACCCATGCGAAGAACGGGCATTTCAGCTAGTATAAAATAATGAAACTTTTATTTTGCTTAATTTTTTCATTTATAGTGTTTCTGTACAATTAATAACTTACATTTAGCAGATATTTAAATTTTATTATAATCATTTTTATTTTTATACTTTCATTTTGAAAAAATGTGTCTTTATAATATAAATATAAGATTAAAAAGGGTATATATGATAATCAGAAGTAAATTTAAATTCTTATAACCTCATTCTAAAAAAGACTAGAACTGAATTTTCAATCAGAATGAAGCAATGTAATTCAATGTAAAGAATTACTTAAGGTATCCAACTACTTGCTACAAATATTTTTAAACAAATGGAATTATTGGGATTTTTTGTGGTTGTTAGATTTATTTTGTACATTTTAAGAAAAATATGCTAAAATTAAGAAGAGAAAAAGGAATTATTATAACTAAAATGGAAAAAAATTGGTAAAGATTTTGCGAAAAATAACAAAAAACGCGGCCCATTTTGTACAAAAAGTTTACGAACAAATTTTCAATCCTGATGTGTTGCTATGTTGTTCATTTTTGAAATGACCTTCAGGAAAAGAGATTTTTTAATTTTTACAAAAACTAGAGCACTTTATCTTAATTACTATAGGAAATTGCTTAAAAAAACAGTGATTATATTAACATAAAGGACTAAATTTTGTAATATAAAACAGTGATTGATAAATCTGACGGTTAAAACACTTCTACTATTATACAGAACATACACAAAAAATTTCAGTTAATTATTTTGAAACTTTTTTAGCAATCGCGTTGTCCCCGCGTTTGAGCATTTTCAAAGATTCGAATAAAATGCATTTTAAAGTATGACATCTTACTTAAAGTAACGGCCTCTTCTTTTACTAAAATACTTGTAGCTTTTGTTCTAGTGAACGAAAAATAATAAGCTTGGTATTTTTATAAAGCTAATAAGATGGCCTATAAAATAAAATCATAAAAAAATTGTAAAGTGTTGGAAAAATTCATAATTTTAAGGTAGTCGGATACCTTAAGATATCTTTGAATTTGTTATTTTTTTAGCACAGTAGAGTTCCGAAAACTCTGCCACATCCTTGCAGGTTGAAAACAACCCACTTGCAGACCTTTCAAGTTCCCGGATTCATTTCCATGTAGTAACTGCTCTATGCCATCATAAAATACGTACTTTTCATTTGTCTGAGGGTATTTGGGAGTTTACTTTCTTGTATTCTTAAACAAACAATGCATGCAAGTGCAGTATAATATTTTCTGAGGAAGCACTTGTACTTATTCTGTTTTAATCCCATTCTCGAGAACCTGACATTTTCACCAACTCTGCTACCCTTCAGGCAGAGTTTTTGGGACTCTACTGTATCAATACGTGAAGCACATATTAATATTGTTTTTTAATTTTCCCTTAAAAAACGTAGGGATTCACCCAGTGGCATACAGGCATTTTTATAGGTGAGGAGAGGAGGGCATATTTTAAGATACATGTTGCTGAAAGCTCCAAGGCGTAATCCTTATGCTGAAAATTGAAAATCTGATGATATATGGGAGTTGAACCCTCAAACCCCATCCTTGTGTACTCCACTGCATACACCCAAGATAGTGCCGATTTAAGTTAATTTCGGGCCCTGGGAGCAGATCTACAGGCCCTTGGGCACTAGTGGATCGAAATTTATTACCAGAAAACTTGATTATATCCAGCTTATCCGGGACCTTACGAGCCCGCCCCAAGCACCCAATGGATAAACCGACACTGACCCAAGATTCGAATTACCGTTCTGTACTGACGCTACTATCTACCTAAAATTAACTACCACTCTCTAACAACAAAAAAACTTTATTTACAACTGCTAACTACTCACACCTTATTCATTACTAAACTACCTCTCACACCTCTTATACATTACTTAATCTCACACCTCATAACAACCTCACAAACTACTCAGTTTTTCTTGAACGCTACTCTCTCTCCTATCACACACTTAACTCCCCCACACTTTCGGGGATACCCTTACACAACTCTGTTGAAACAACGCCATCTATTTATTACCTTAACACTCTCCATTTTCAGAAGTGCGATCTCCTATACAGAGTTATGCGTCAACTTAAGGTGAAGGCCTGTCATTTGTTTAATACCTTACATGACATCTAGATGGCGTTGGCTTTTGCAAAATTTTGGGCACAAATATTTTTCTAAAGATTCCCAAGATGGGCAATAAATTTCTCTCTCGGGTACTCCTTTCAATAAAATTCTCCCCTCAGCGAAAGGGGAATCTCGCTAAGGACTGAGGGGGGGGGGATGTCACAATCTTAAAACTGGTAAAAAAAGCTAGTTCTTTTATTCTTTTTCGGGGGGAGGGGGTTGAAACGGCAGTGAATCTTGTCCATGGAAGAATTCTTATTTCTGGACAAAGATCAGAGTTCAAACTTTTTCAACTCATGGAACCCTTAGAACTGTAAGATGTTTTCGACAGTGTTGGATAAAACGACATGGTCCCCTGGGCAGTCAAATTCTCGGGGCCCTGTAGCCTAATAATTTTACTACACAACATTTTAACAATATATATTTTATTGCACAAATAAAATAACAAATTATCAGAAAATTAAAAAATATGTAACTAAACAAAAATTATTTATTAGAATCCGTAGTAAAAACTAATTCTTGCAGCTAAATATTTGGTTTCTTTATTTTTGGGACCCCTAAAAAGCGTGGGACCTATAGGCAATCGCCTACTCCATCTAATGAGCAATTCGGCACTGGTTTTAGGGGAATCCCATTACACAGAAATAACACATTCCACATAAAAAAATAAATGTATAAATACAAATTTCTCTCTATGTATACCCATGTGGGAATCTAACCGAAATCTTCAAAAAAGTTAGATTTTTTAGATAGCGGGATTTTTGTTAGCGGGGTGTCTAGATGTTTCTACGATCTATGAGTTAACTTTGAAAAATAGACAACATAATTTAAAGAAAGAAACTTGTTGCAAACTAAGTAATTTATTATGAGTTATAGGAGTGTATTTACAGGGGGAATATTTACAGAATAGAAATTAGAACATGCAGACATTTAAAATATAGGAATGTGAGTGAGTGAGTGTAGGGTTTTATGGCGCAAGAGCCAACCTTGGCTATACTGCGCCACACGTTTGTTAAAATTTTGAAAATTTTCTCAAAAAATAAAATATAAGCATACACATTTGTACACTGCTGGCCTCCGTAAATGCAACACCCTGAAGGAAGCACGCCAATAACATGAAATTTACAGCATGCATTAGCGGAGGTGAGATATGCAAATGATTAGGATTTCAGCGCAGACACACATCACGCACGCCTGTGGCGCCACCTCAAAGCGCTATTTAAGGCTTGGAGATTCCACCATTTCAAGTTCGGCAATTGTGTTTTTTTCAATAAACGATCAGTTATGTCTCATAGAAAACAGCGATCAGCTTTTGATCAAGTATCCGAGTTCGACAGAGTAAGGATAGTGGCCTACCGAGATTGTGGATAACCTTTCAGGGAAATCGGTAGTCGGATTGGACGAAACCAAACAACTGTAATGCGGATATGTGATCGTTGGGTGCAGGAGGATACGACGGACCAACGTGGTCGATCGCATCCACCTCAGTGCACCACTTCACGTGACGACAGGCAAATTGTGCGCATAGCAGTGACGGATCGCTCAGTCCCATCACGAACAATAGCACAGCACATTGAGTCTGTAACGCATCATTCAGTGTCTGCGCAAACCATTCGACGCCGTTTACAGCAGAGTGGTCTGTCCGCAAGACGTCCAATGCTTGGTCTACCCTTGACGCAGAACCACAAACGTCTCCACCGCCAATGATGCGATGAAGAAGGATGTGGGCGGCAGAATGGAAGGAAGTTGTCTTCACTGACGAGTCACGCATCTGTCTGCAACACCACGATGGTCGGATTCCAGTCTGGAGACACCGTGGGGAGAGGATGCTGAACAGCTGCGTTATGCACCGCCACACTGGTCCTGCACCGGATATTATGGTATGGGCGGTATTGGATATCACTCTCGCACTCCTCTAGAATGCATTGCTGGTACTTTAAACAGCCAGCGCTACATCTCCTAGGTGTTGGAGCCAGTTGCCCTTCCTTACCTTCAGGGCTTGGCCACAGCCATGATTTAATAGGATAATGCGCGACCACACGTGACACGCATTGTCCAAAGGTTCTTCGTCAATCACCAGATTGAATTGCTTCCCCCGCCGCTCGCTCTCCGGATCTTTCGCCGATAGAAAACATGTGGCCCATGGTTGCTCAACGATTGATCCAGATTACACCCCCAGCTGCCACACCAGATCAGCTTTGGCAACGTGTGGAAGCTGCTTGATCTGCTGTACTCCAAGAACACATCCAAAGTCTCTTTGAATCAATGCCGAGGCGTGTTTCCTTTGGTTCTTTTTTCAGAAAACCAAAAAGTTAGAAGTTAATCTCACTCTAAGAAAAAGTTCATATATATTTTTTATTACACCAATAGAAATAAAATCATCTATATAGGATCTCATCAACAAATTCTGAAAATAAACACACATTTCAGTAGAAGGAATGAGTATCTTATTAAAAATGAACCCGAAATATTCATATTGAACGATAAAACACCATTAAATATTAGATCATGTACAACTTTCATCAAATTCTAAGATTAAACATATGTTAGAACGGAAAAGTAAGTCGGTCATAAATTCTGATGAATTCTCGTAGCACTTGAGAGATATATTTATTACCCAACGGCTGTGGAGAAAAAACTTTCAAGACAGATCAGTAATCAAAATTGCGCAATGTAGACTAAATCTTTCGTGTGAATCACAGTTCATGAATTCTTAACTAGCTTGGATGGCGCATTCAAGGTCACACAGTGGAAGCGATTCGTAAAACACATAAATACTATTCGTTACACAAATAATAAAACTTTAATATTCATCGATTTCCTTAATATTTTCAAACTTATACTTGCAAAGAATTATAATACCGCCGATTAAATGTACACAAATAAAAAGAAATACACATTATTCTTTAAAAATATGAATCACTTCAAAACTTATTCAAAAACTCACCACAATTTTGTTTTAGCAAGATGACGATGGCTTTAATAATCTTCCATCTATTCCGTGATGACGTGGCCGATCTTTCGAAGACTTGTTTACCGGAATTAACTTGAGTTCCCTGAAGAAATCTTTCGTTGCGCTAGAATTTGTTAGTATGTTAAGAGAGGCCAAACCATCGCGCGCTTTTTATATTTCAGTCACCTTTTTAATTTGAGCTTTGAGCCAACAAAATTTTTTCAAAGAAGGATAGAGTTTAAGTTAATAGTCTGATTAACTTTCGATTCTGATCGATATTTAAAGAAGATTTTAAATCTATCCCGGAGCGATTCCCCAATTATTTCTGTGGGAATCTAACCGAAATCTTCCGAAAAAATTAGATTCTTCAGATTGCGGGGTTTTTATTTGGCAGGGTGTGTCTAGGGGTTTTTTAGGATGTGCGGGTTAATTTTGAGAAATAGATTAGACAATATAGATTAAAGAAACTAAATAATTTATTATGAACTATAGGAGAGTATTTACACGGGGAATATTTTACAGAAAGAAATTAAGACATGCAGACATTTAAAAATACAGCGACGTTAATATAGGAAAGATAGATAATTCCTTTTAGGAGGACGTTAAAGATTAAATGAAACTCATTATTGGATGCGTAGGTGACTTATCGCCAGTTGTGGCGAAGAAGCGCTGATACGATGCTTACTAGTCTGTAGTTAGAGGGCCTCTGACGAAACCAAAACGAGTGAGCTTTTTAATAAGCACGCTAGATGGCGTTGCTATGGAATGCTTTTTTAATTAACATTGCCGTCCTCTGCAAAGGGATGTTCTAACCTTTTACAAAAAAAAGAGAAAGTTCTATGGGATATCCTACATACATACGTTGATAATATGTGCAGTTTATAATATTAAAGTCGCATTGTAGCTCTAGCATTGAAGTACATTATTATTGCATTCAATACATTGTTGTTGTATGAGGGGGAGCGATGAAAATTATATGTCTGAAAATTTGATCGCAAATATTGAAAGTTTGAGAAGCACTGTTCTTACCGTTAAACTCAAATACAAAGTATGTTTTTTAAAATGCTCTTGTCAGATCTGTGGAATGAAGCATCATTCATTGCTTCAATTTACCAAAACAGCTGAGAATTGATCTCTCTCTCTCTCTCTCTCTCTCTCTCTCTCTCACCGGATTAAATAATTTCTCACAAACTCTTCGATTCAAAAAGGGGACTTTTGTGTCTAATACCGATGGAAGTTTCAGGGAGAATATTGAGCTCTTTTTAGTGAAAAATATCATTGACTTAACATCTTGGGCATGAAATATTTCAAATTTAGCTCTTGCAGATTTTCTTCAGTTGGTTGATCCTACATTTTGCAAACCATACCGTATCGACGCACTGATAGGATGCCAATGGGTATTCAAGATTCTAAAAAATGACACATTTAAGGTTTATTCATCAATCAATAAATGATAGTTTAAAAAACTAAGAATGCATGCTTTTATTGTAGATCGAACTAAAAAATGAAAAATAAATTATAGTTTTAAAAAAAACCTCAAAAACGCTCTCTTATGGCTAATCGAACTAAAAATTATAAAAATAATTCTTAGAATAGACTAAAATGATTAACGAGAAAATCAATGACCTTGGGGTAAACGCGTGGGGTGCTTTGTACTGCATTTCGGAATGTAACTAGTAAGAAATTATAAGAATTGATATAGAGTTTTTTTCCACGTTTTTTTCCTAATGATATTAATTTTCTCGTTAATCATTTTAGCCTTATTCTAAGAATTATTTTTTTACTTTTTAGTTCGATTAGCCATAAAAGCGTGTTTTTGAGTTTTTTTAAACTATAATTTATTTAAAGCACACATGCAGAAAATACTTAAAACATTCTTAAATGGGAAAGCTCATCAGATTTGAGATGTTAAATCTCTGTACATGATAAATCTTCTTTATTGTCCACTATTTGTCACAATTTGCAAGTTACCATAATTTCAGCTGGAGACTTTATTTCAGGAAGATATCGCCAAAATTAAGTATTTCCAAGAAAAAATTCGTTTTACAAAACGTGGTGGCGCCATCTGTTTGAGATAGTCCTAACTACGCCAAAAATAATACAGAATGAACTTAAAATTTTAAAAAAGTTAATTAATAAAAACATAAAACTTAATTCTGGCTGCATCAGTCAAAAGAGGGCAGCATGCTTTCTTATATACTAGTTAATTCTACTCGAAAAAATCAATTTTTTTTTCTATTAAAATTTGCTTCGCGTTTTCACTTTCTATACTTTAACAAAAAAAACTCAAATTTCATTTTGCAATAATGCTAAAACTGCGTATTTTTTTCAAAATTCAAAATTCAAAGAACACTATCCTCTAAACCAGGGGTAGCCAACCTTTTTGGGAAACGTGCCACAATCTGATAAAAAAAATTACGCGTGCCACTTTCAACTTTTCCACCAAAATAAAATATATATATAAAAATATATAAAGTTACTTATAGGCTTTTTATGGGTTATTTACACCAAAAACATACTTTTAAATGCAATTTCTTTACAGTGAAAATGTAAAAAGAAAATGGTATAACAAATAAAACAAAAGTAGAAACTTATATTTTATTGTTGATAAATTTTTACAGGTTCAGTCAGTTAGCTAAGGTACAAAATAAAAATAAGCAACTTGAAACATTTAATTTTAAATTATTACTTAGCAGTGGCTTTTGAATCTGTAGTTTTTTTACTAAATTATCTATACTTGGATTATAGTTCGTGAAGATGCTAACAAAATTAGGTGTTTTAGGTGCATATCAGTTAATTTTGAGCGATATTTTGATTTAATTACGTTCATAACAGAAAACATTTCTTCACAAACATATGTTGATTCAAACCTACAACAATATGTGACCGCTAAATCATGTAAATTTGGAAAATTGCTTGGTGGCACAAATTTCCAAAATTCGATGTAATTCGGATCATTTGCGGTTAAAATAATTTCCTTATATTTGCTTTTCAGAGTAATATGGTGCTGTAGGTCAATAATTTCAATTTGTACCTGAGGTGGGTAAGAATTAATGTCTTGAAGAGAAATGGAAAAAGGATTAGTGAAAAGTTCAGTATTTTTTTATCATCTTTAAAATCCTCAAACCTGGCACTGAAAGAATCCTGCAAAATGGATGTTAAATTTTTAAATCTATCATAGTCTGGAACATTACTAACTTTGGCAGATAATTCCTGCATAAATGGGAAATGAGTTAATTTTTTTCTCTCCAAAATCCAGATATAAAAGCTAAAGTTTTGTTCACAAAAGAAGATATATGACCAACTAGAGTAGGAAAAATACAATTTTTCCCTGTAATCTTAAATTTAAGTTGTTTAAATGTTCCATTATATCGGTAAGAAAAGCTAAATCCCACAGTCAATTTTCACTCCTGAGGAGCGAGCATTCACTAGGCAGTTCATCGTTTTCTTCCAGATATTCTAAAACACTTTCCCTCAAACTTCAAAATCTCGCAAGTGAACTTCCTTTGGAAAGCCAGCGCACACTACAATGAAGGAGTAACTAGCCATTTTCTTAAGTTTCTTCGGGGAAAAGCGTACGAAATCTTCGTCGATTCAGAGCACGAGCTCGTATTTTGTTGATACAGCGCACCACGGGGTCAACAACGAAAGACAAGTTTAAGTCCTTGGCACAAAGAGCTTCTTGATGAATAATACAATGATACTTGAAAACTTTTCTTCTCAAATAATTTTTAAGCAATGCAACAAAACCTTTTATTCTGCCAACCCTACAAGGTGCTCCATATTTGCAAACACTATATAATTTTGTCCATTCTACTTTGTTAATTTCAATTACATTTTTAAGTTCCATAAAAATGTGTCTTCACCTGTAGTTAAAACTAGTTGACGCATACAAGAAGTTCTTCCACAGTATCAAGATTTTCGTTCGTGTAACGCACAAAGATGCTTAACTGCACATTGTCAGTGATATCACAGCTTTCATCCAAAGTTAATGAAAAATATTTGCAATTTTGAAGTACAGAGACAATTTGCGTTCCAACATCCTGGCCCATGTCATCATCATCTATACGACGCATGACGGTATTTCTGGACAAAGCTATTTTATCAACCATATTTTTGACATTAAGATCACCGACTTTTTGAGCGAAAACTAAAAGGCTGCTTTTTATTAGCTCCTCTCCGTCTGAATATGGGTTTTTCTTGCGGGCTAACAACAAAGAAAGTTCATAAGAAGCCTTCGCCATGGTTTCTATTTCGTCATTTCTCTTCTGGAACAAAGATTGTTGGCCGGCTAAAGGTTTCTTTTTTTTTTTCTAAAATTCCGTTCGCAAATTTGATCCAACAGGATATTTGCTGTTGAAATCACTATGCAGTTGTTTGAAATGACGGTCCAAGTTAAATTTTTTTTAACTGCTATACAAATTCCACATATCAAACAAACAGGCTTGGAAGAATTTTGATGTGTAAACAAGTATTGTTTTTCCCAGACTATTTTAAAATCACGTGCTGCAATATCCTCTTCATAATTTCCTTTCGATGTCGAAGGTTTACTCATAAACATATTGAAAATTAAAAAAAAATTTAAACAACTATGCTCAACACTAAAATCTAAAAACAATTTTAGAAAAGGAGAAAATCTAAACGTCTTGCTAAACAGAGTTTAAAATCAACTGAGTCTGACAGCTAGAAATAATTTGCCAATGTTACGCAACAAATTTTCTAGGCTCCGAATCCAGCATTCTGATTAGTCGTGGATGCAAGTTCACACTCCCTCTGCTTTACAAAGCGGCTACTTTGTGCAGATAGAATTACTTCTACCGTAACAACAACTACGCTCCTAATATATTGCAGAATTACTTCTTGACATTACAGAAATTGTAAATAGCCAACATCTCCGGGAAAACCTTTTTATCTGACATCACGCTGACAGCCAATAGCTATAAACTTCAGCCCTGCACGAGGAAGCTGAAATTTGAATGGAAATCTGAGATGTTAAAAATTAACCGCCCCCGAGAGAGGGTGACTTTTTAGGCAGTTTCGACCGTCCGAGAGAGCGAGAATTTGTTTTTAGTTTCCCGTTACTCAACATTTTTCTCGGAACGTTACAAAGAAGTAGAATTGCAAGTTTTGGAGCGAAAAATGGTCTCATTTTTGGCGTTTTTCTGGAAAAAAAAATCTTGCTTAGCGCCCTTAAAAGCTCACGCTGAAAATTTCTGTTTCTTATATATTCTCTTCATGACAATTTTTTTTTATTGTAATTAAATTAATTCAGTAATATTTTTGTAATTTTTCAAAAAGCCTTCGCGTGCCACAATGTGGCACGCGTGCCGCGGGTTGGCCACCCCTGCTCTAAACAATAATTTTCTTTATACCCCTAGAAATTTTTATTATTATTGGAGCTTTTTCTTGCCTGCAAATGTGCTTCCCGTTTGATTCCTATCTTTTAACATTGACCTAAAACAGCCTCGTCAGGATGATTTGCAAGCAGAGAGTAATGCTGCAATACCAGTGGTAAAATATATGAAATCTATAGGCGTTAATTGGGTATAGTACCTTACTAAGTTTTGAAATTGCATATTCCAACATATATTTTCAATTTCTCATAAACTAATAAATTTTGTTCATTTTAATAGGAAGGGTTTTTCTTTTCAGTTTGTGCAGTGAAGTACAAAATTTAAAACAACAGAATAATTTTTGCTTGAAATTATTGTATTTTTTTTAAAGTATAATGAAGGAACACTAAAATTGTAAACAGCTAGTTAACTTTCTTTCTGTTACCTAAAAGATTACTTTAAAAGACTTACAGTACTATGTAAAATTACAGCTAAAGAATGTCAAATATTCTGTGTTCCTCAAATTATAAATTTATCTCTCATTTAAGTATTTTTTATATTAAAATCACACCTATTTTTTTCTATTCATCATGTTACAAAATAAAATCTACTGATCACATCTACAAAAGTTGAGGTATACAGAATACACAGATCTATACAAATACAATATAAATAAAAAATATCCTAACTCTACAACCGAAACTTCTTAATTTTGTGAGAAAGTGTGAAAATTAGAAAGTGAGAAAATCGAACTTAAAGGATTAAATTTATAATTTTTGCATTAAAAAAATTTTTACATATAAAATGTACTCATTCAATGTTGGCCGATCTTTTTCCATAAAATATACTAGTATGATTTTTTTTCATCTTCTCAGAGCCTTACAAGCCTCTTTCACGGAAAAGAGAGAGAGAGTTTTACGCTTAATTCCGCTTTTTTATTTACCCATTATCATCCTGAAAAGCAGAAATGACAGAAAAATTATTTTAAAACCCAAATGTTTCATAATATCTAGATTATCAGCTATTCCATCATTAAATATTACTGCGTTTCATTTTACTCCAATGTGAATTGTTATTTTGGAAGATCTTGATATATACATATTTTTGCCCAGTAGTTACAAACTGTGAAATTGAAAGATACCTTTTGCTTTTGAGTCAAATATTTATTTAATAGTTTAGGGTAAGATATATCTGTGATTAAAGATCAAATTGATAATAACGTTAATAATAACGTTAGGCATAATTATGCTACATTTGTTAGTAAAAGACAGGTTTTTTGTGATTTTCCATTTTAGGAAATGCATTGCGAAATATCATCAGATAAGAAGAGATCTTATCTTTTATTGAACGATAATTACATTATATATAGCCCTATTCTCGTATCATATAAAAATATAGTGTACAATAGAACGTCGTTTATCCGAATCAATTCGGACCGGACACCGTTCGGATACGCGATTGCTCGGATAACAGAAACCTAAGGCGATTCATGCAGTATATGAAACCGGACACTATACGAATATTGAAAATCCTCACATGCGGAAAACGTGCTTGAAGAAAAAGTAAAGTAAGTGCAAAATGTCGCAATTTTACCTTTATTGGGGATAATAATCACTTATGTTTTGCTGTACCATTCTACACCTTCGATTTTTCACTACAAATTCTTTGATTCTCTTGAGCAGCTTTAGTTGAGTAGTACAGCACTCTTGATTGTTGTTTGTACCACTCCATAACTGTCTCTAACGCAGTAAACGCGTCAGCACTAGATGGACCCTTGCTACTTTTGTTGTTGTCGTCGTCGTCTTCATCGTTTCATCGTCGACAGGGTCGGATTTTTCTTGCACGGTATTTAGCATTTGAAATCCACAGTCTTCTACATCGCATGCTATCCAGGTTTCTACACCAACAAAACTCAACAAAAGAGCACGTATACATCCCTCACTTGAAAAAAAATCTGACCTAATATTCCTCGCAGATGTTTACCAAATCACACAACTGAATTTCCCCAAATATCCCTCATCTTAGATTTCTCCGTCACTTTTGGCCTCACGCGAAACAACTGTTGAGCATTGCACTGTTCGAAAATGTATCCTGATTTAGCTTCGGATATTTGACGCTTCGGATAATAAACGTTCGGATAAACGGCGTTCTACTGTATTCCAAAACCGAACAGAGTTGAAAGAGTAGTGTCAAATCAGGTGTCGCGTCCTCAACACTTGGTCGTGATTTAAGATAGTTAAGTTAATCGATAATAGACCTTATGTTGTTTCAAAGAGTGATGTTAATAATACAAATAACCAATCAACGAAATCCAAACAGAAGTTCACGAAAAAATGTTTGATTACAAAAAACATCTTTGTTGGCATTCACATTTGTTGTCGCTGAGAGCGTAATTACTGTCAGTTTGCCTTAAAATGTTCCTAACATCTATATTTTTTGAAAATGTTTTCAAAAAACTGGTTTTTTTTAACATCGGAAGGTTCTTGCCTATTGGGGTTCACTTATTTTTAGGATCCCGAATGATGAATAATATTTAATAAAATTTAAGGTTTGCGTTAATTATAAAAGCAATAATTAGCAGACGAGGATCCTTTCATTCATTTATTCCAATTTTATTTCTGGAACTCTCAAAACAGCATCTGCAGTCCAGCCAGAGGAGAAGTCAGGAATCAGTTCAGCTCAGTTCAGTACAGTGATAGCACTGTAAAATTGGAGACTTGGTTGTCGCCTTATGCTTCGATAGAATTTTAGGAATATACGAGTAAAACATTTAGAAAAGTCAGGAATCCCACGTTTTTACACCATGCTCAGATTTTACTGCAGTTAACACATTACAATTCTCAAGTTAGTAATATATAAGAACACAAATTTTGAATACAATTTTAAAAAATTAATAAAGATTGTTTTAAATTATATGGTGTATCAACAATATTTTTATTATGCTACTTTTAAATTATAATTAATTAATTAGTATTCCCGACTGACATCTTCTAAGTACAGGTCACTTTTGGCTGACTTGTGCTGCCATCTGGTGAGGAAACACTCAACTAATACTGTCTTTATAGTACTATTCCTCAAGAAGGGACATAGTAGGATTTATAAAAAAAATCTTTGATTTAATAGTTTTTACAAATCTTTTGATTGCCCTTTATGTATCTGTATTACGTAAAACATTTTTTGTGCTCAAAACCACAAAAAGCTAGCCATTTAATATTTTTTAAGAAAAATTTAAAAATTCATGAAGTGATTTTAAAATGTGTGTGAGTGAAACTCCTCCTACAACAATTAATGAACTCGCATGAAATTTGATTTCCAGTTGCATCAAACTATATTTAACAAAAGTTGGCATAGATTTTGCGATAAAGTGATTGATATTCCCAAAATATTTTTTTTATGTATGGTTATTGAAAATTCCTTAAAAAAATGAATAAATTCCAAATTCAACAGTTTTTAAAGACATAAGTTTTGAGAGATTTCATTCAAAAATGCATATCAACTTCTTTTACATGTATTAATCGAAATTGTTGGAAAAAATATCAAATAATTTTGCACAATAGGAAAAAAATTCCTTAGCTCTTTGAATGAAGAAAAACTAGAGAGAAATTTGTTTTCTTCCTGAGATAAATCAGCTTAACGTTTTTATTTGCCATTTGGAAGTGAATAAACACGAAGGTAAAAGTAATCATAACTTTTGTTTTTTTAACCGAGAACTTTCACATACTGAGAGATTACAGAAAAGTTTATAAAAAACAGATTGGGCTTTAAAAAAAATTGATTTGATTTTTTGACCGATCTTTGTCAATTGAATGTTACCCTTGGTTTTTCCTTTCACTTATGTACATTTCTTGCTTACAATGTATTCATGTAACTGCAGCGATAAATTTCTTGTTTTATGCCTTTCTTCTTTATATTCCATATTATTTTGTTTTATTATTCATTATTATTAATATTATTTACTATTATTTTAATTTATTATTTAATATTATATCTGATCCTCATTTTTTCGACCCTAATGAGATATTGTTTACACTTTCACTTTGACTGTTCCAAATATTTTTTTAATTAACGTTTCTTTAAATGTTTTGTTTCAATTGTTTCTTATTATATATTATTAAATGTGTCATTTACGATGCATTCAAAAATAATTAAAAGCAGTTTTTGATGAAAAGAAGGCACATAATGAAAGTTTTAAGATTAAAATATTGAATATTTTTAAAATTATTATTTGCTTTTAAGTTAGCGGAAAAAGTGAAGACTTTATAACGGCATTTTTACATAAAGGCACCATTAATGCATGAATGAAACATTTTATTCTTACTTATTATTTATAATTAAAAATTTAAATTACCTATAATTGAAATTTTCCATTGCTATTCTTTGATAAATCAACTACATCTCACTATATTATAACCATCGGCATAATAAATTATCAGCATTAGTTATAAGATTAACCCTAAATGTGATATAAAAATCAAATTTATTCTATAATTTGTGAGATGTGTTTGAATTATAGACTTAATTCTGTATAAGAAGAAAAATTTTCTTCTTTAAATATTTAATACAATAATGCAACTCCGATTAAAGATAAATAATTTCTTCCCTTAAAATTTGATTTTTGAGCAAATTCTTTTAAAACGTAAAACATCAGCATAAAAATAATTTTTATTTTCTATTAACAACTCAAATTTATAACATTTGCAATACCAATTTAAAATTTTTAAAAAGTACATACTTTACAATATATTTACAAATATCTGAACTAATTTATAACTATATTGTAATGTAGGATTGGATATAAAAACAATACAAAATCATAGATAGTAACAATTAAAATTCTTTCTAAGTAAAAATATACGAACAAAAAATTATTCAAAAATATTATTCATATACACAACGAAGGTTTTAAGAGATTCAAGAAAAACACGATTTGTTTTGAAACCATTTTCAATTCTTAAACAAGAGTTTGTTAAACAGAATTACCACATGTTAGAAGGGTCCCTCCAGCAGCACCATATAGTTAACGCTTGAAATAATGGACTGTAATCGTAAAGGACAAGAGCTTAAACTTCTTCCAAAAGAGTTTCTGTCATCACTCCAGACACTGAGAGACCAAAAATGCTCGATGTTGCTCGACCTTGAAGTAAGAATGAAACCTTGATATTCTTCCAAAAGATTTTCAGGCGAAACATGCGACCCGTAGAGATTAGAAAATGCCGAGATAATTTGTGTCACAATACCAATTAGGGTATTCGACGAGGCATAAGGATTTTTTAACGCATTGGATCATTCGAAACAGTTAAAAAGCAACAGTAAGTCTCAGATGAAGAGAGATAAAGAAAATAGAGGCAATGGCTGTAGAGATGAAGCTTTTTTCTGCTTTCTGACGTGGTCTTCTGATTTTCCTTTTCAGGAACTTGTACAGACGCCAGCCAATCCTCTAAATGTTGCTTCAAAAGACAAAGTAAATCAAAAACTCAAGCAAGGACATCGGATACTGAAGTGACAGTTGATTCTGCAACACTCCACTGTCTTCTGGATCTCTCATAATCAGATCTTTCAGTAGAAACACTTGTAGAATATGATATTTTATGCAGCTAACACCCAACGGATCTATGAAAAACCGTTTTAACCTTGTCTTCTGTATCCTTCAATAGAAATATGAATTGAATTTGACATTTTTCTGGCGTGTGTGTGTTATCTCTTCTAACAAATCGTGTGTTCTCGTGAATCGCTTAGGCTCCGGATCTAGCTAACATATTGATGAGACTTCTAATTTCATTTACAATAGTACTCTCGAACGAGCAGACATCTTTCTCCAATAAATTCTCAGCTGCTTCGAGTTCTTCGTTTAAGTTCATGGCTTCTTCAAAGGTAGGATTGTCATTTGATTGGTCCGCGGTCATGGATACAGGTAAGCTTTTAACTAAGACCAGCGAGTTTAGAATGCAAAGCACCCCTAACAAAGCAAGCGCAGCTCGAGTTGTCCAAATCATCGTTGCACTAGTTATTCTGGATGGGATGATTTCTTATTGGATTTTATACCTTGAATTTTGTACGTTGTGCAGTTGGATAAATAGTTCGGATTAGCATTTCTTATCTTGGCGAGTGATTTTTTTTAATGAGAATGAATTATGTATTAACCACGGGAATTTTACGGCTGATTGTCGCGGGGAAAAAATGAATAATATGTAATCAGATGGTAAGTCTCAACGAAGGGAATAACTTCATGATAAATTTACAATTATAATTTAGATTGAGCAAAGCCAATTTTATATTTCAGAACTGGGGGGAAAAACACGTAGCTGATTATAATGGTTTTAATGTGAATAAAAATGTTCTTGATATTTAAGCATGTGTAATGAAAGAATATATATTTGCTTATTTAACTTATAAATACTCTTGACGTATTGTCGAAAAATGTGCGTGCATAAAATATTTCACATATTAAGTAGATTTACTTTTTTTTGTAGCTCTACTATTTATAATATTTGAAACTTCTACTGTATGGATCATGGCGACATAAAAGACATTTAATTGCTGCATTAAACCGTACTAAATATTAAGTACTTTTTATACCTAACTTAATACAGTGGCACAACAGACCATGAAGGCCAAGGCCTACTGTGCCCATATCAGTATACGGGACTTTGGACCCTGAGGTGCATGAGTAGATGTTCCGGTCAGGTGATCAATTTGACGCTAAATCCCTAGTGTTAAGTTCCCAGGAAAGCTTGGTACTCAATTATCGACCCACTGAAGAGAAGAAAGACGGAGTCGACCTCACCCAGTCCGGGGTTTGAACCTCGGACCTGTGGTGTGGAAGTGCGATACACTACCACTCAGCCACTGGGCTTCATTTATAATATCTAGCGATTTTCAAATCCTCACTCCAGGATACTTTTTCATGGGAATGATTCTAGAGGGTTTACCAGAGACAGACCTTCCTGATAATTATTTGTTTAGTTCACTGGCAGAGATTAATAAAAACTTGTTGAACTATGCATCGAAAATGAAAATGAGCTTAATCCTTTATCTATCACATTATGATTTACTGTAATTTTTTTCGTGCAACATTTCTTTTTGAATCACCACATTGAAAATTAAGGAATGTACATAAATAAAATACTCAACTTTGGGAAATTTAATCGGTTAGAGCTGATTAATTGAATTGGTACTTTATAGTACCGACAGTGTAAGAAAGTTTAAAATATTCTCATAATACAAAATGACTGTAGGACTTTTTTAACGGAGTTTTAACTCTTAAAAATGCTAAATAACCAGAGAACACTAATATTTTATAGCACAAAATATTTATTTTTGAAAGTTATAAAATTTTAAAAATTTATTTACTTTTTTCATACATAAAAAAGGCATATTTTACACATGAACTTAATTTGATGATGTTCAAAGAAACAGGTTTTCTTTTCATTAATACCCAAAAATTCATTACACGCTGTGCATTTTGAGGGAGGTTTCGATTAAAGGTTTTTTAAAGTACTGCATTCTGAGGAAGGAAATACTGTATTTTCTGAACATGAACTACTGCACCTTGAATCTCGTTCAGTCTCTTGATCGTCATCTTAAGAATCTAACAAAAATTCCAGCAGATAATTTGCTGGGACTTCATCTGTTAGTGAATTACTGCTTTCAGATGTAAGGTTTTGTAATAAATCTAGCCTCTGGAAGGCTAAGCTTCTTTTTTCCAGACACTCTAAGAAAAGGTAAAAATAATTTTTAAAATAACTAGGACATTTAAAACCTCCTATTATTGTCAAACTCAGTTACACATAAAAAAGAATTAAAATGTTGTTAATATTGGAATAAATTATAGATATTTCATTTAAGTGATAAAAAAGACAAGCTCGGATTCAATGTTCAAAATATTTTGAAAACGTTAAAGTAAAAAAATATTAAAGCAAAATAAATAAGTTAAGCTAAAAAGAAATGCAAAAACATAACTCTGTTGCACTATAGTGATAACGCTATAACACAACAATAAGCTATAGGACAGTGAAAAAACTAAGTTCTTGCTCTAACGTCCAGTGTGCTGCCGGTACTTATAAGTACCACGAAGTTATTCAACTTTAAAATTAATTATATACACTGTTCACTTAAAATAAATAATCAAGTCGTTTTCTATGGTCTTAACTAACATTCAACAAAAATAAGACACCTTTTGACATTAAATACTTTATCGGAACAAAAATGACAATCATCGCAATCCGATCAAAATGTCAGCTGAAAACGCAACTTCTGTTGTAAAACTATTCGCCTTCCCCGCCAAAATACTTATCATAGAACCTTGTGACAGATTTATACGTGACCTCCGACTAATAATCCTCTTCAGTATTCTTTGGGGCCAGCAAAATTCGCCAATCTTCTCCTAAGGAGGAAACGTGATATGCAAATTAAGTTTATTATATACATTTCTAGTTAGTGAGTTAAGGAGGTGAGTGAGTTAGAAGTGAAGAGAATAGATAACAGAAAGTAAGAATGCTAGGAGTTTAGTTAACTAGAGGTGACAAGAAAGATACAAGGTGAAGATTACCATATAAATGGTTAGAAAGTTCTTGTAAAAGATTATAGTTAGAAAGAGTTACAATAATTTGAATTGATTAGAAGACTGCCTAAGTACAGGTACTGTCACCTTCACATTACGTTGATATTTAAAGTATTAAAATAGCTAAGGGACATTATGCATATATTTACCGTGTGAAGTAATATTAAGGAAGAACCATTATTATAAAGTGGTAATTAAATGTATTCTCCTCAAACGCGCGCGCGCGAATCTCGTCCCTTCCCTCTGTTGTCTGACTGGATCATCCTATTCAGGGCCGACGCGTGGGTACTCGGCGCCCTTGTTCAAGTTGAAATTTGGCGCCCCATTATGGGATTCTGTTGCACTCTTATAAAATGCTACAAATAAAATGTGAAATACTCATTTTTAGTATTCGAAATTTGACTTTCGAACTGAAAAACTTTAAAATTATAATATTAAAACACGTTTGTTTTATTGTTTTTTTTTATTATTATTTCATAAATTTTAAAAACAAAACAAAGCAAAAATGATATAAAATTTTTTTTAAAAAAATATAAAAATAAGAAAATATATTCAAATATTGATTCTCCTAGCTTTAGTAGCTACAAATGCTCGTATCAATTCCTTTATATTTAATTTATCCAAAATTTCGCTCTCTATGGATATAATTGACAAGTCCGATAATCTCTCCTGCGCCATAGTAGATCGCATGTAGTTTTTTTTATAATTTTAAGTCTTGAAAAACTTCGTTCTCCAGTAGCCACCGAAACTGGCAGGGTTAAAAAAATCCGTAAAGCTATTGCAATATTTGAAAATGTATCGATAAGATTGTTTTCATAAATATAATTTAAAACATCAATAGGTGACATATCCTCTTTGGTAAAACATCGCAAAGATTTTATTTCTTCAAACAAATTTAATCCATCTATGTCCTTTTCATAACATTTTTAGTATCCGTTAATTTCTTCACAATGTTTTAAAATTTCATTGTCACTCCAGTTTTTTAAATTAGGTATATAGTGTAGTAAGTAATTGAATATTTAATGTAGTAAGAAAGTAACCTTGAAGTAATTGTAGTGTGTTATTTTAATTGAATAAATCTTTCTGAAATTGAAGAAATAGCAGTGTCTAATATTATATTGTAAAATTCAACCTTAAACTTATGTCTTACATTGTTGATTGGTTCGTCGGTTTGTTCATCTTGAAATAGTTTCTTTTTAAACCTGTTTCGACTTTGGGGAAAATCAGTATCCACCCCCAAATCATCAACAACGATACTTGCATTGGCAGTTGCATGTTCATACGCTTCATCTGATCAACTATTATTTAGTTCTGATATAGGATTTTGTAAATTGTCAGTCACGATTTGTAAATCACATTTAGAATTTTGCATTATTTGATTTACTACATTTACTAAATTTAAAATATAGTGCCAGATGTTAATGGAACAAATGAATTTAAACGAGGAAACCTTCTGAATCAAATTTTTTGCTTGGGTTCTTGATTCCATGTCTCTTGTTTGGTCTTCTTGAATATTTATAAATGCCTTCTAAATTCCCTTCAAATCATTTTTCAATGGTTTTAAAGCTTGAATTCTACTTTCCCATCTGGTGTTGGAGAGTGGCTTTAAAGGTAGATTTTCAGCATACTGTTGCAAAATAGACCAACGTTTAACGGACGAAGAAAAATAGTTGTAAAGCTCCTGCACTACTCCATAGAAATTAAATGTTTCGAAGGAAATTTTAGCTGCATAATTTATACAACTAAATTTAGAGAATGGGTAGAGCAGGGGATATAGAGTGCTCTCGAATTATTTTCAATATTTTTTTGTTGCAATCCTTTGTGCTTTCCTCTCATATTAGCACCATTATCATAAGATTGGCCTCATAAATCTGATAAATTTAATTCTAACGATTTTAAATGCCCATTTATTAATTCATACAGACCCTGTCCAGTAGTGTCGTCGACAGATTGAAATCCTAAAAAATGTTCTTCAATTTGGACTTTATTGGTTTCCTCATTCTTATAAACAAATCGAATTACAACAGTCAACTGTTCGGTATGACTGATATCAGGTGTAGTGTCCAGAATTAATGAGTAATATTTTGACGATTTAATCATATGTAATCAATGCTTTTTAATTTCTTCTGAAATAATGCTTATAATTTCATTCTGAATTTGATCCCCTAAGTAATGAGCAATGTTCTTTTTTTGAGATGTTTGAATTTTGTGGACATGTTCAGCGATAATTGGATCAAATTTTGCTATGGTCTCAACCAACTTCAAAGAATTTCCATTATCACTATGATACAACTCTTTCGAAGAACCTCTAAATGCAAGATATTGCCGGGCTAAATATTGAATAAAACAAATAATCCTTTCAATAACCGATTGCCAGTAGATCTTTTCTGCATCATAAAGTCTTTGTTGAGCTGCCTCAATGGTACATAAATTACGCAAAGTCATTTTGAGTTCGCTGCATTTTGAACTATGTTTAAGGTGAGATGCACTGCTTTCATGTGTTTTCAAAATGTGGGTTGAATGTGCCTAATCACTGCATCCATTCTTAATAAGCTGTGAATGCTTCTCACTGAATAGTTTATATGGAAAGAGGAGCAAAAAACTGCGTTTCGAAAATTTGAATATACTAAGTAGTTTCTAAATACTTTTTCTCCATTCGGTAATGTTCTATAATAGAACGATTCTGAAAACTTTCTGCCAGAATTATCTCTCTAAAAATGTTTGGTTATCAAGCGAAAAGGGCCATTTTCAATTAAAAAATCTCTAATTTTTATAGAAATTGTATCAGGCCAGGTAGCTGGATCGTTTAAATCAAAGTCAAAATCTTCGTTTTGAGATATGTTATTACCGGGTGAATTTTCTACTTCAACATCTAAGTTTTCTATTGGTACAATCGTGGTTTCTTCTTGATCATATTCTGGTGAATTTACATTTTGAGATAAATTTTCATTATGAAATTCCAAACCAGATGTGTTGATGTTGATGGTCATGGTTCAACTACTTGTCTGTCTAATCCTGTTGTATTTCTGAGATATTTATTTAGAGATCCCGCCCGTTTCTGATTAGCTTTCTCTCGTTGCAATTTAATTTTTCTATTTTGTGCTCCAGACTTTTTTTCTTTTTTTGAGAACATGTTTCTAAAAAAAATATTTATTACACTAAATAAAAAAAAAAATTAATTTTCATTTCATTTACAAAATGCATCATATGATTTTCTCTCGGTATATTATTTGAAAGTCGAAAGCCCATGTATGTAATTTGCTACCAAATAAAGATTCAGGTAAAGAAGCTAATTTTAACTGAAAATTTAGAAACAATATTTTTTCTCAAAAAATTTATTTTTGAGAATTTAGTGTGAAATTTTTTTTTCTTTCTGCCGATTCAAATATTTAAGTAAATTAAACCAATATTAATACAAATTACTAAGAAGCATTTGATATAAGCAATTGAAAACACACACACATTTCAGGTACATAATAATTACAAACATTTAATGAAAAAGCTTAATTATTAGTATTTTTTTTTAATTATTTGGAAATTGAAATTTTATATCAGAAATAGATCAATCAAATTCTGCCAATTAAGGGTAAGATTTTATCTGGGTTTTATAGAGATAAATAAAAAGTTGCTTTTTTGAATTATTTTGTTAATTTGAAAGATAAACGTTTTTCTTAATTTGTTTCTTTTTTATGAAAAAAAAATAGGCCTGGACATTACTAACCTAGAAGGTTTAAGGTAAAACCTAACTAAATTTATGCTAAGTATTAAAAATTTGTAACTAAAGCGTCATAAAGCATTTGTTTTTGCTCTCTTATTCTGTGCAACAAGTACTAAATTTTAACTTTTATCTAATAAATGTTTAAAATTAACATGTATTTTTTAGTTTTTTCACACAACACTTCACTACAGATAGAAAAGTAAATATGTTTTTAAAATAGCAGCGAGCTACCACATTATACCAACTTTCCAAAACACATTTGAAGTCCATGAATTTGCAAAAATTTAATATAAGTAAGCAAGGGCACGGATCGAAAAGCATGAAAAGTTTGAGATCCTCTGTTCTAAGCTATGGTGCTGACGCGTACTGTTTTTTATTTCAAACTCTCAATACAAATACTCATATAATTTAAACTGTACAAAATATATATATTGTGTTACAGGTACTCAGCTACTCTCTTCTATAAACTTGCAAATTTTTGTCTGTAAATTAATGTTTACATAGAAATTTTTAATAATTACAAAACAACCTGATTTTACTGTGAATATTTAAAAAAAATTTTTTATTGCAATTATTTAAATTCCCTTCAGTTTGATTGTTAAAGGAATACGTATAATTTTAATTTTACAATTTCTTTGTCATTTGGTTGAATTTTTGGCAATTTTTGTAGGTTTATGCATAAAAATTTACAAATTTAATGAAAATTTATGCAATAATACCTTATGTAAGAATATTTTTTATCTTTGTATGTTTGAAAAGTTACATCGTATACATACCTCACAGAAGATAGTATCATTTTTTAAGAACTGTTATTCAACTCTTTTTTAAAAAAATATTATTTGCAGATATAATGCTTGACATGATTTTTTTTTAAAAGTTAATGTACATTACGTACTGTTCCATAACGTACATAAATGTACATTAACAATTTTTTGTAATTTTTTCACTTTTTGTTTTATATTGGCTTATATTTAAGATATTAAGATTGTACAATGTTCGAGAACTGTTGTATATCAGTTGATTTTTTTTCAATGATACTCTACAGCCATGTAAAAGTAAAATATCGTGTACATAAAATAATAAATTCTCAAATGAAAAAAAACTTTTTTCCCCTTCTTTTTGTGATCTGAAGTAATTTCAAATGCTTTACGATATGAGTAGGGTATTCCAGAGTAATATATTTCTCAAAAAAGTAAGAATAATTTTAAACAAATGTGTGTATTCAGTAACCAAATGTTCAGTGAATAATCTGGTTAAGATAAATTTGAATTTTTAAATCTTTGTATGATACAGACTACACGTGTTATATTCAGAATATGATGAATTGTGCAAATATAAACACATCACAAACGTTGTACAAAATGTAAATGAAATTTTCAACAAAGAATAATTCTACAAAATTAAGGCAAAAAGTTTCATATTAACCAGCCTTTCTCTCATTTACAC
>BMAO01018351.1:0-60132 GCA_019973975.1 Trichonephila clavata | reverse complement strand
CAAATGTATTACATTGGTGTAAATCTGTAATTGATTTTTTATTATGTTAGACATAGTCGTTTATTATGTTATGTTATATGTAGAATAGTTTAATTATTTCAGATACATTTTAGGAAAATAACAAGATATTAAAAGATATTTATCATTGCAGGAAATAAATAAACCGAAGAGTCATTACATTGTGACCACCCCTCAGCAAGGGAAACGAGCTTAACCACAAACAAAATAAAGATAAACGTACAGCTTATGTTGGAATTTATAAAGCATCGATGCACTGCATTCCCGCTCAATTTTAGGGACACGAGGGAAAATGCAGCAGATTCATTAGATTTTGATGAATGGCAAATTCTTATGTCTTGAAGCTCAACACTATGGGAACATCGATGTCGAAAGCGGCTTATTTTCTGGACTGGTTACGTGCAGGCATTATGATAACTTATAAAAAGAAAGTGTGGTACATAGATGTTAAGGCTTTAAATCGGCTAGAGCACATTTGTCTAGATGAGAATGCAGAATGTCACACTTTGGTCCTATAAACAAAGGAATACAATAGCGGACATAACCAGCAGCTACAACATTGGTGATCTGGACGATGTTTTGAAAATGTTGAGCAGAGAACACTTATGCGCATTAGCTTATGGGTACAGTGGACTTTTTCAAATTGGTGAAAATCAATCAAATTTTCGATTTTTCCCTTTTAGCATATTATTAATGCTTGTAATCACTGCTACTGAATGCAAAAATAATTTTTCAATTCTGATAATTTTTATAGGAGTTATGCTCTTTTGAATTCGAACACCTGTTTGACCACACCCCTTTGTTTATATCTGTCAAACACCCCTGCTTGCATCAGCTGTAGAATTACGCTTCTGTATTGTATTCTTTTGTCATTTTTAGCGATACTTTTATTTACTTTGTGTGTTATTTTTTTACTCTATATACGAATTATATATTTTTCTAAAATTTGGCAACATGAAAATAACTGTAACTAAAACTGTGTGGTATAAAGTTTTTGTTCACATTGTCTTCCCAACTTTGTTGAGAAAACAGCTTTCTTTGAGTTTCGTTATATAAATAAGAAACAGTTCTTTTGAGAACTAAAGCTCTATATTGCCATTATCTTTTAAAATTTTATATATTTTCTATTTTTTTGAGCAAAATTATCACAGCTTATTTTGTTTTGTGATAATGCACAGTATAAGTTCAGAATATCGAAAGCCCAAAGGGTGACCAAGCACAAACACAGAGCTGCCTGCATAAAAAATTTAGAAAAGGGGAAATCTTCTGCATGTAGTTCATCATCTGATAGTAAATGTGATGAAATTTCAAAAGAAGCTGCTCCTAGTACATCAAATATGAGTAAAAGCGATGTGACTTCTGAATAAAATGAATATCATTTCATCAATAATTCAATGTGGACGTCATTGTTACATAATATTCCATGTAGTGATTGCAACCAGTTCTCGTTGAAGATTTTAACGCACAATTCATACGGTTTCTCCACCAAAATGGAACTTGTTTGCGGAAAATGTAAAAAATCATATGGACATTCCTTAACAAGTCAACGAGAAAAACTCTGCAGGAAAATTTGATATTAACACAAAACTTGCAACCGCATTCTTGGCTGTAGGGATGGGTCACGCAGCCTTTGAAACTTTCTCATCAATTTTAGGTACTCCATGTATGGATCGTAAAACATTTTCGAAATGCTTAGAAAACTTATATAGCAAAAATGAAAATTCGAAAGCTGAAATGCTACAAATCTCAGGAGACCACGTAAGACAAACAAATTTATATTTACATCCTGATCTTGTTCAGAACAATATTATTGATATAACTATATCATACGATGGAACGTGGCATAAAAGAGGGCATACGTCCCTATATGGCATCGGTATTGTCATTGATGTAATGACTAATCTCGTTATTGACTTTGAGGTTTTGTCAAAGTATTGGCATGAATGAAGTATGGCTGCAAAAGATTTGGGTGAAGCGAGCCCCGAGTTTCAGATTTGGAAATCAGGGCATTCAGAAAAACTTTGACTGTTCCTCGGGTAGTATGGAATTGCATGCTGCCTACATTTTGTGGAACCGGTCAATATCTGGCTGCGCAATGCAGTATACCACTATATTTGTGACGGTGATGCAAAAACACACCAGCACCTGAATGAAAAAAAGTGTATGGAGATGATGTCATCATTAAAAATGAAGAGTGTGTTAACCACGTAGCCAAACGTTTGGGAACAGCACTCCGGAATAAAGTGAAAGAGTGGCATGTGAAAGATGTGACATTAGGTGGTCATAAACAAGGTAGTTTAACTGATGCAACAATAACAAAATTACAAAACTTTTACAGGAAAGCCATTGTCGACAATGCTCAGATGTTGATACAATGAAGAAGTCAATTTTATCAACTCTTTATCATTGTATGTCAACTGATGTAAAGCCAATTCACAGCAAATGCTCTGAAGGAAAGCTATCCAGGTGCTTTTATAATAGAGCTAATGCAGATAATAAAGTAACAGGTAGTCATAAAAGCATGAAAACAAAACTGTCAGAAGAAGTAGTTGCTAAGTGTACCAGCGCCTTGCCTCAAATTAAATTCTTCTTCGCCGTGTTTCCGGCAAAACCCAAAATGCCAATGAGAGTATACACAGTTGTATTTGGAGGAAATGCCCCAAAGATGTGTTTGTTTCAAAGAAACAAATTGATCTTGCAGTAACAGCAACGGTCAGCGAAGTAAATATTGGCTTTGTTGAAACGTTAAAATTAAATAATAGTGAAATGGTAGACGCTGCATTCAAAATTGCCCAAAGACGCGATAACCGAAGGTTGTCGCAAAGAAAGCAAAAAGCTTCAGAACAATACAAAAAGTAGAAAAATATTCAAAAATATAAAAAAATGACAAAAATAGGGAAAAGAATGAGCTCAGTTATGGGGCTGGGCAATTTTTGTATAACCTGTTTTTTTTAAATATTTATTTGGATGTAATTTGAAATCACGGTACTATGGTAAGTTAATCATAAATAATAGTAGTAATACTTTGATTAAGCATTCATATTTTATTATTTATATTATTTTACATTTAGATATGTTGTACATAAAGTTCTAGAATTTACTTGACTTTAAAATACATTTTCAGCCATATTTTCAATGATAACATCAAAATATTTAATTTTTCATTTACTACTGAAAATTTGTTTATTGCTGAAAATTAGGTATATTTATTACAATGACATAAAGAAAATCAGTATATAAGTTGTAAACAATATGGCATTCCTTAATTATAGTAATAATTGCTTTTATTAAATGCGATTGAAGACTTATCATCATACTCACAAAAACCTTCATTTAAGGGAATTATAATTTTTGTCGTTTCAATAACTTTAAAATGTTCCCTGCGCAACACATTTTCGCCAATTGCAGTGAAAATTTGTACACATATTCTCTATATATTCTCTATGATAGTGAATATTTTTTTATTTAAGTGAAGGGGAAATAATAAAAACCAGAGAATATAAACATTTAAGTTAGTTTTTAAGGAAACAACTAAAATTTTCAACATAAATAATTGTTTTAATTTTTTAAAAAGAGAAATATGAAGAAACCTTCACTAAGTTTTATTTTTATATATAAAATGAACATTATGAGAGAATATTGACAGCGTAGACTGAATCTGGTTGCGCATGGAACTTTTGGAAATATGTTAATTATTCCGTACAATTAAAATTTAAAAAATTCAAATCTCAGAAACCAATAAAGATATTTTGACTAAAATTTCTACATTTTTATTTGGTAACATATTACACATTTACTGCAAATTTGAAAAAAAATCATTGGTAATTAAAAAAATTGATTTTGAAACTCCACAGTACTCTTATGCAGCCATCACCCCAATCTTATACCGGTTCGGATGACAAGTCAACGCAGATAGCGCCTGCAATGGACCAAGGTGCATCGGCCTTAGACCATGGAAGAATGAATAAAATTTGCATAGTCTGGCAAACTACTGATGCAGCGCTCCTAATACTGTGATGCAGCGCTCCTAATACTGCTTTAATTTAACATCTTATGATTAACGCAGGTTCGATTATTTAACTTATGTCTGCATCATGATAGTGGTTAGTACTTTAAATCATAATTAAAGACAACGCAAAATTAATGAATTACTCGGATTAGAATAAAACAAATTCGTTTATTACATTTAAAACACATCATGAAATTAGATTAAACGCTATTAAAATTTAAGAATAAGAGAACTACAAACATTTCACTTATCTGAAACGGAGGCTAGGTGATGGGAGGTTGGCCTGGCTTTCCTGCAAAGTATGGAAAAAGCTCTGTCTTAATCAGCTGAGAAATGTCTCGGTTCCTACTTTTAAGTGAGGGCAAATTACCCCTTTTTTCATCCGCAAGCCCTTTGGTCTCGCCTAGTCATTGGTCAGGAACCAAGCGCAAAGTTACAAATTTCACGACTCTTCTTCAAATTTATGAGTCCATTCAACTTTCATGACTGGGCGCCGAGACCCCTTACTTAGGAATCCGACAACATCCTGTCAACAGAAAACAAGGGGAATACACAAATTACATGTGTCATGGGGGCCATCTTCAAACCCGATCAGCGTCTAAGCCCTCCAGCCTCCAAGTCACCCATCACTCCTCCCCCCTTTCAGACTCACAAACACCTGGAAAGTAAAAAGAAAGAAAAAAAAGTTAACACATTTGCAGTAAAAATAAATACTGAGATGGGATTTTAAATAACAGAAGGAATTGTCTAACTACGAGCCGTGGATGACTTCTTGATGCAACGAATTCTTGGAATCACAACTGCAGGAGAGAAAAATATTTGGAGGAGGGGGATTGAGCTCTTTAGTGTCAAGTGCAGTAGGAAAGGCGGAAGTACCCCCTACTGTTGTGAGTGTGAAGGATCAATGACACGAATGTCCTGCCGTTTGATGAATTGAAGAGGGGTGGAAAACACTGCACTGGAAGAATGTAGCCGACGCCTCGAGCATTGTAGGTCAGTGTTAGCCTTCGGCAATCTCTCGTTGACAGTCATAAATCTTGAAAGCTGTAGAACCCGATGAATGTGACTGTCCTGTCATCCTGACGCCATGGCGAAGGAGAAAATGTCATTTCCTGTGGTCCGTGAGTCATATCCACGCCCTACCTGAATAGGAGAAAAAAATACTTCCAAAGGGATTATTTTAAGTGCGAAATTTGTTCTACAAACACAACACGTGAACCAATTTCCCTTTCTGCTTTTCCTCCCTCACTCTCTTTCTCCCCACTAAATTGTTGACCGGTAGTAAATTTCGTTTGAATACCACACCGGCCATCCCTTGCCTCCGTTTCTGCCAAACAAATGTAGTACAACAAAACGACTTGTAAAGAAAGAAAAAAAAATTCCTAAAATTCGAATTTTGAGATGAGATCTGGGCTACCGCATAATTTACACAAAAGAATTGCACGCACGAAAACATTGGAACAGTATAATTGTGTACATAACACAGCAGTGATTAATATGTAATGTATATAAAACAAGTGAAATATGTAAAGATACAAGAAGTAGATACTAGAAAAATTGATTGTGACAAAGATTTTGGCGCGACATGTATGCATAGTAAAATGGGAGAAAACAACATTTCTGATGTCTGGCATGAAAGTTAAACAGATATTTTGTATAATTATGCTAAATTAAAGAAAACGCAAAATTAATGAATTACTCGGATTAAAATAAAACAAATTCGTTTATTACATTTAAAACACATCATGAAATTAGATTAAACGCTATTAAAATTTAAGAATAAGAGAACTACAAACATTTCACTTATCTGAAACGGAGGCTAGGTGATGGGAGGTTGGCCTGGCTTTCCTGCAAAGTATGGAAAAAAGCTCTGTCTTAATCAGCTGAGAAATGTCTCGGTTCCTACTTTTAAGTGAGGGCAAATTACCCCTTTTTTCATCCGCAAGCCCTTTGGTCTCGCCTAGTCATTGGTTAGGAACCAAGCGCAAAGTTACAAATTTCACGACTCTTCTTCAAATTTATGAGTCCATTCAACTTTCATGACCGGGCGCCGAGACCCCTTTCTTAGGAATCCGATAACATCCTGTCAACAGAAAACAAGGGGAATACACAAATTATATGTGTCTTGGGGGCCATCTTCAAACCTGATCAGCATCTAAGCCCTCCAGCCTCCAAGCCACCCATCACTACGTTTTATGGTTCACTACATAGGCAGGAGGGTGCGAATATTCCGATGACCAACAGTAACCCTTACTTTCGAGTGCTTATTTGAAAATATACTAGAGGACAATGGTATTACGGTACGAACGATGCATACATTGGGTAACAAGGACACATAGAACAATTTTTAAATTCTATGTGAGCATCGTTGCAGACCTCGTACGCTCTTTCTTCACAACAGTGTATCCGGCAGATTTTCACATTTACCAGCTGCATAATGTACCGTGTCGAAAGAAATGAATAGTCAGACCATACTGGGGTCTATCAATTCATTAAATAGGATTGCTGTTTGAAGTTAGCATAATTATTCAACTTATTACAAGTTTATTTTGAGAATTTCGTGAAACATTTTGCTTAAAATTGATAGAACTATATGCTGCTTGCTGTCGTAACTTATTTTGGTCGCCCATGTTCGGTGCACGCTCTGCACTCCTGCTAGGTTTGTCCCTGGCCATACGGAAATTTGTAACAGAAGAACCAATGATATTTGGGCCCTTGTTGGAGGGTGTCGTGTGTTCATGTTTTTTCCAAATAGAAATTGAAAGAACGAAAGTGAGTTCCGTCCCTCCCGATGAGTTCAAAACGAAAAAAAAGTGGAAAATACGATGCAGTAACAATGTATTGAATACACTAATAAAATGCCCAAATTATCAAGATAAGCATTAAATTTTGTATATGTTTTTCGAAGCCCATGGAAATCACTAATCACTATTAAATTTGTTTTTAATTTAATATTGATAAATTAATTAACAAATACGTTGTGCAGTACTAATACATTTATCTAAGTATAGTATATTATTGTAAATGTGTATTTTGCTTTTTATTATACCATAATGTTTTTGCTTTTGCTTTCTTTCAGTAAATTAATAATTTTTAACATAATCTTTTATTTTCAACATTTCTATAAACCAGCACCCCCAAGGTATGATTTTTATGCCTCCCACCCTAGGGGGCTCGCAATAAAAAAAGTCTTTTCAGTTATACAGTTTATAGATAGATGGCGCCTCTAGCTATGTAATTTTGTAATAATATATTTTATTAAAAATTAATCGTTTATGTCTGGATGGTATTTTTTATTTTCTATAAATTTTAAAATAAAATATAGAAATTTTAAAAGTATATATATATATATAGTAATATTGCTACTTTATCAATACATAATAATTATATGCGTTACTGTTATTGTCCATAAGAAGCGAATATGTATTCACGTGGTAAGTCTATTAGTTTGGCTTTGATTTTAAATATTTTAGTAATTATTAAAGGCTATAACATTATAGTATTACATTAATAGATTATGGTTTTATCTATAATATAGTTAAACTTCTCTAGAAATTTATTGCTTTCCCTATGGCCCAGAATACTGGCAAATTCAGGTGAAGGTTGGCTGGCCAGAAAACTTTGTTTAAACCTGCATTCCTAGTTCCTAAGGCTGGGAGTTTGCTTTTAGTATTTCTGTGGCTAAATCTTTTCTATTATGACGATAGTTATCTTAGGTTTATAACTATTTTTAGTATATTTTTGTAATATATATATATATATATATATATATATATATATGTATGTATGTTTGACACTTGAATATGGAGGGTGATTAAGTTCACTAAGTTAATTGGAGAGAAATATTCTATTTTCGAATTTCCTTTAAATTAGTGATTTTTCTAATTGAAAAAAATACTTCTCAACTATTTTCAGGTAGACTATCATAGTTCGCTATTGCATTTGAAAATTGCATTGGATATATGCCAGATTTGGGGGAAATACTGTATATTACCAAATGTCTACATACATGTTTTTTTAAAAAATGAAAAAATTAAGTAACTTAATATAGTTACCAGGATTTTTTTCTTTATTTATTACGAACCTATGACTACTATCCTGTGTGTTGTGTGTATAAAAAAAACAATTTTTTTAAAACTCAAAGTAACAAAATCATGCATTTAAAAGCTAACCAAGCCTTTCAATTCGTCGGCATGAGGAAGGCGCTTGTGGTTTTTTAAAAAAAAAAACGATCAGAGTTATGTCTCGTAGAAAAAAGCGATCAGCTTTTGATCAAGTATCCAAATTCGACAGATGAAGGACAGTGACCTCCCGAGATTGTGGATTATTTTTCAGGGAAATCGGTAGTCTACTGCATGAAACCAAACAACTGTAATGCGGATATGTAACCGTTGGATGCAGAAGGGTACGACGGACCGACGTGGTCGATCGCATCCACCGCAGTGCACCACTTCACGTGAGGACAGGCAAATTGTGCGCATTCAGTGTCTGCGCGTAACATTCGACGCGTTTATAGCAGAGTGGTCTGTGCACAAGATGTCTATTGCTTGGTCTACGCTTGACGTAGAACCACAGACGTCTGCGCCGCCAATGGTGCGATGAAAGAAGGATGTGGGCGACAGAATGGAATGAAGCTGTCTTTACTGACGAGTCACGCATCTTTCTGCAACACCACGATGGTCGGATTCGAGTCTGAAGACACCGCGGAGAGAGGATGCTGAACAGCTGCTTTATGCATCGCCACACTGGTCCTGCACCGGGTATTATGGTATGGGGCGGTGTTGGATATCACTCTCGCACTCCTCTAGTACTCATTGGCGGTACTTTAAACAGCCAGCTATACATGTCAGAGGTGTTGGAGCCAGTTGTTCTTCCTTACCTTCAGGGCTTGGCCACAGCCATATTTCAACAGGATAATGCGCGACCACACGTGTCACGCATTGTCCAAATGTTCTTCGTCAATCACCAGATTGAATTGCTTCCCTGGCCGGCTCGATCTCCGGATCTTTCGCCGATAGAAAGCATGTTGTCCATGGTTGCTCAACGATTTACCCAGATTACACCTCTAGCTGTTACACCAGATCAACTTTGGCAACGTTTGGAAGCTGCTTGGTCTGCTATACCCCAAGAACACATCCAAAGTCTGTTTGAATCAATGCCGCGGCGTGTGGCAGCGATGATCTCCAACAATGGCGGCTACTCTGGCTACTGATTCTGGCAGGAACCACACTTAGCAGAAGTCTATAAATTTAATCATTTGATACTTGGTCAACATGTCACCTACAAAATAAATTTGGTTGTGATATCTCTTGTATTTCTTGGTGTTGCATTTAGAGTGGCCAGCAGTGTATTTTTTATATGATTAAAAGTACTTTAACATTTTTAATAGTTACCAGTGTCTTATATAAATTTTAATGAATCATTCTTAATGATCCTGTAAATATATTTTAAATAAATGCTTGAAAAATAAATTTTGATAAATAAAAAGTATAATGCAGTTGTGACAGTTTCTTTCAGGGAGAAGTATTTGCGAGATCCATTCAGAAGAAAGTCTGTGTGATGTTTGCGTTTTGTACCATTTAACCGAATTGTCTACGCTGTATTCGTGCATCACTTCTTTGACTTTATCAGTACAGCATTTGTACTAGAATGCTTTAAGTTAAAAACTAACTGTATAAAGGATGAGATTCGAAATTCTTTTGAATTTAAATTTTAATCTTAATACAAGAAATTCACAAGTCTTGTCAGAGAATACAAGATATAAACTCTTTTTGTTTCAGTTAATAGTAATTACTAAATAGAATTGAATGATCTCTATTATTCATCACGTTTTGTGTTGTAATTGTTTAATCTAACTATTGCAAGCGTAAATGATTTAATACTAGCATTTTATTTATTTATTTATTTATTGAGGACATTTAAATAACCCTGTGCACCACAAAGTACCACACGGCGGCTTACATAGAAGTCAGAGTGAAGCACACATTAAAAAGGGAAGAAGAATTACAACACATACATCCATGCCTTCTTCGGGATATGAACCCAGGTCCTATGGCTCTGCAGTCACCATCACTGACCACAATACCGAATAGGCGGCTAGCATTGCATGTAATATACATTTTTAATCAATCAATTCCTTTGATATAAAAATGTCGGTTACGATTTTCTAGTACTATATAATTCCAATACATTTTATAAAATTCAAAATTCTATTAATTAAAAGGAACACAAGAAAGAAACAAATGAGTAACTGTTATTTGTCATTCAAACAAATCAAATGACTTAAAGAACTTCCTTCAACAAAGGGAGAAAGGCTGGAACGTATTTAAACTGTGCGCAAAAATGTTTCACCATGGGTGGAAGCAAATGATGCGCGATTCTCGCGTGTGATATTGCCATTCCTCTCTTGTTGTCCTCTCCAGGTCCCTGATTTCGTAAATAATGGCCCATCGCTAATGATTCTGGTCTGGAACATCTACCACTGTTTTGGAAATTAAATTTTGTTAACAACTTTGCGCGCTTTTAATTGATATCGGTGTTCCATAAATATATCGAGCAAAAAAGATAAATAGAAAAGGCGCTTTGAAAGTAGGAAATTGGAAAATAAGATTTTAAAAAAGTCAATTTCATTCCTTCAAATAAAGATGTGAAGCCTTCATAACAAGGAGCTTTCGGTAACAAAATTGAAGTTCTGTTGTCTCATCGCAAGTGTGCATTAATGTGTACCTATACTGACACATTATTATCTGTGTTACACTGCTATATATGTCAGAGCTTCTGAAACTTTCAATATTTGCGACTCAATTTTCAATCATAATTTTCATCGCCCCTCCCATATGAAATAATGCTTTGAAGACAATAAAAATATATTTTGACGCTAAAGCTACAATACGACATTAATTATAAACCATACAAACTATCAAGATAAGTATTAAATTGTGCACATGAACAATCCCATGAAAGGAAATAGTAATAATTAAACTTGTTTTTATTTTAATATTGATAAATAAATTTTCCAAAACAATGTGAAGCACTGATACATATGAAAATGGTGCATTATATCAGTGTGTGAATGTGTTTTTAAATTTTATTATTTCAGAATAAATTTTGTTTCACTTCCTTTCAGTAAAGTAATACTTATTTTTTAAATATTTTATTTTCGACTTTTCAAAAAGGTTGCACCAGCTCCCCTTTTACTGTGATATCACGCCCCTCTAGGGGGAGGGCTCTCTACAGCTTGAGAAACACTGATATATGTAATCACGTATTTTATAATAAATCGCATCACTGGTGATTCATATTTGATAATGTAGAAACATATAACTTAAAATGTGTTTAACATTGTGAAAAATAAGAAGGGGAAAAAATAATTCACAGAAATAAACTCCAAATGTTACATATTCAAACAAAGGGAGGTAGAGTTTATTATGTGCACGGTTATAACTTGTATTTATATATATTAGCTTAAACCTCATGTTTGTGACACATTAATCAAATAATACATGCAATTGTATTTTCATAGAATCAGTTCATGGATTTTGCCATTGACACATTTTGTTTTTTGTAAAAACTTTATTGTAAAGTACATATTTTCCATTGGTAATAACTCACTTAAGTAAACGAAACGTCCTTGGTATATTTTTAATACATCAACTCACGTGAGTTACGTGATTTTCAAATCTCGTCGATTGGTCCTTTCTTTGAAGCACTCTATCTCTCTATTTTACTCATTTCCTTCTACCTAATGTACATGTCCTGACGTAATGCGTGGAATCATCAGCCATAATAATGTATTTTGTGTTATTCATTTCTTAACTAGGGAATTTGAGTTGGTTTTTACATGTAATAAATTTTATATCGTGTTTATTATATGTATTATATCTACTCAGATTTGAGACCAAACAAATTAGAGCTGATTCTTCTGCACCAAATAAGAAATAAATTTCTCTATAATGCCTTCAATTCAAGTACTTTTCAAAAGGATTACCTGATATGGCGGAATTCTTCGGTCAATCTGAAGTTATTTTTAAATCTTTATCGGTCTTAATAGCACTCATCCATAAACCAAGTGCAACGGCTTATACCCGAAAGAAATTATATCATATAAAAATGTTGATTATAATGAAAACAGCTCTTTTTATTGGAATTACCAAAAATAAATCGACTTTTTATGCAAACAACATGAGGACTCTTGGCAAGGGAAATCATAATTTTCAATTTGGGTCAAGTGAAGAAGACAACACTTGAGCAGGCCTTCTCCAAACTATCAATCAATGTCTTTGAGAGGACTTTGAGCCTCTAAAGATTTAAACATGCATCAGCTCACGGTGGGTCTACAGTCACCAGGACTTGTATCTGTGTGACAAACTTGCCACAAGTTCATGACCATAACGTTTACGTACTCACTCGTGATGAAGTTATTGCATACATTTCTATTCTTTAAAACCTTTTTATGGCTACCTTGCTTGCATGCAAGTATGCTGTGAATTCAGCATTTAGAACAAAGTTCTTCCAATAATAATGCAAATTATCATAGAGAAGAAATATGTAAATAAAAATATCCTTCAACTCATTTGATGAAATAGGGTAACGCGGTAACTTGAAAGTTTTCTAAACCCCGGTCTAGTAATTGGTTAGAGTCAGATAATTTAGAAAATTTTGTAAGTAAATGGAATAGATATGAATTTTTTCCCTCATAAATATGTTTCATGCCTAAAATATAAAGGTTTACTTTTAAGACTGAAACAATAACATAATTATGTCACATCTCAATACCTATGCATTTCAAGTAGGGAAGAACTTTCGACGTGTGCTTAAATGGATTAAAGTGGGTTCAAGCAAGATATCTGAATACCATAAGAATTTATCTTTTCTGCTGTTGACATTAAGCAGGAGCTTTTTTATTGCTAAGTTCCGAATCGTAGGGTATTTGAATTGAACGCAATAGTTCACTCCATCTTTATTTGTCTGGCTGCATGAGACTGAGAGTTTGTTAATCACTGTATTCTGCAATGGATAAACTAGTAAGTAAAAAATATTATTTCGTGTAAACGTGTGAACTAACATTGCTAAGCAGAAAAAAAATTGTAGAATGTTGTATATGATTTAAACAAGGGAAAAAACTTGTTATCTAGCGTTCTATTATTTAGTGATATAAATCTTAGACATTATATATTATTAAAAAAATGGTACTCCTGTTACTGTATATTAAATAGAACGATCTTAGACGTTAGGGAATATGAAGAGGAAGCAAGTTATGTTTGGGCGCATGCGTGTGAAGAAAAAAAGAGAAACAATATTCTTATATTTATTGTAATTATATTTTTCAATAGTATAAATTTATATCCTTAAACAAGGAATGTAAAATACCAATAACTTCAATAAGATGTTTATTTAAGTTATTTTTAGAAATTATTTTTAATATAAACTCATTTATATATCAAAAAAAAGAAATCGATAAATTGGTGTAACTATATTTCCTCTCATTCTGTTCACTGAGACTGACTAATAATTCTTTATGAATATTTAAAAAAGGTGAACTTTGGCTGCTTAAAATTCTGGGCACGATTATGGCCCAGTTTTTAAATAACTGGTTGAATGAATACGCACATTGGAAACGCGTCATTTGCGTGATTGCGCTGGCCGTGTGATTTAATTCCATTACTTCCAGGAGTCAAACGATAGAGTTTCCAACAGAGGCGTAATGGAAAGTATTAGGTCTCCCCTGTATAAAGACAGGCTTTCCTCCAAAATACGTAATTGACGTTAGCTTGGGACCTCTAGAATCCCTGGGTAGGCCACAATGTGGCGGCTTACGTTACGCCTTGGTTTCCAATAGTAGAAAATCCAACCTAAATTGAGTCTGATGCTTTGTTAAGTATCTTCAGTCTCAAATTCTGTTAAAATATTTGGATAATGGATCGATAATTTAAGTGTTTTCTTTTCAGTAATGACAGGGAGTACTCAAAATATGAGAAATATTGCCAGTAGTCAAGTGCTGCTTTCGAATCAAAACGTAAATCGAATACCCAATTCAAACGTTATTTTAAAATGAACCAGGATGATTTTAAAGTGCATCAGTTTCTTTGGATGAAATCTTTAAAGGTTTTAAGATTTGAAACCATGATTTAACAGAGACAATGATGGCTATAAGATTATGATCCACACCTTAAGTTCATTAAAGTAGAATTAAGAAACTGTCTGTCTATTCAGCAATCTCATAGGTGCTATTTCCAAATTCAGTTATTCACCCTTCACAATTAAACTATAATAGAGTTTAAAAAGAATATTCACGAAGGGATTCTGTAATTTCATTAACACTTAATTAAAAGTTTCCATACAGAAACAATTTTACTGCCAGTAAAATATTCAAATGTTTGGACGTTTGGTCTATTATATCTTTAAGGTTCCAAAATGACACAAAAGACTTTATTTCGAAGTTGTTTAAGATAATGTAATAAAATGACTAATAGAATAGGTATCTTAGTATTTATAGATCCACTATGATGGGATGAAAACGAATTCATCTGATTTCATACATCCTACATTTTCCACATCATATCAGGGGAGGTATGTGTTTAGAAGTTCAGTCAGACTAAGAATTTAAATATTTAATGTTTCATACTTAATTTTAAAAATCCGGATTCGAAACTGTTACTATCGCGAATCTGTTACTATTACATATCGCGAAGGTGTAGCCTTTTCTTGCATTGTATCAATTGAACAAGTTAAACCTTTGAAAAGGTTGTTTTCGAGATGGTCATTTGAATCCTTATTATGAGATTTTAGTTTTAAAGTGAAAAACATAGACTAATTTTTTATATTTAATTGTAGAAATTATTATGCATCAAAACAGAAAATTTATTATCATGAAAACAATTCGAAGAATGATGGCAACCTCAAATTCAATTTACATTGATCCGTAGGAATCCTTTGGAATTAAAAGAATTTTCAGCTTAAATTGATCAAAAGCTGAATCTGAGATATCTGTATTAAAATAATATTACACACAGAACGTAGTTTTATATTATAAACATTATATAAAATATCTAATACATTAAATCTTACAGGTCATTACAAATCAAATTTTCGGAAAAATACCGGATAAACTCAAGTACGAAAAAAAAAACGCACTTTCAACGAATTGTAAAATTCAATAATTGTGGGATTTCAAGCAATCAATCATATTATTTTTATCTTCCATCACTTAAGAGAAAATAAAATGTTCAGTTTGATATTTCTATTCTTGGAAAAAGTGTTGTCATGGAATAGAATCGTTTAATTCGCATTAAAACGTTAAAAGTAATTTCGAAATAGTTTTTGATAAAGTACAATGGACAAGACAACGGGAAAATATCGGTTTCAATTTTGTCAACTGCAGTTCATAGACTTTAAACAGTACCTATAGTTCATAAATATAAAAAACACGATGAAACAAAGTTTCTACCAGAAATCAGTAAAAGCGATGAAGCGTCATTGCTAATTTCTTTGAAAATTTTTAAAATTTATTGGGATTTAAAATTAGAAATTTTTTTCAAGAAAAGTAAATTAAGACTGATGAATTTGCTGATTCATCATCAGATTATTTCAACCAACCCTTGGATTTGAGTGCTTGCAAAATAAATCAATTCCATCCATACACATTAAGCACATCAATGTCTTCTTGTTTCAGAAACTTCACAGAACACCACCAGGAGACTTGAAGCAGATATCTTTCAAATCTAGAAGACACTACAAATGAACCATATTTATCTTTAAAATACAGGGAAAAGCAAATGGGTTGGCTTCACATGATCCTCATATTAATATAAAGCAACCATCAATATCGCCTCAATGCAACCCATAGGAAATTTGTTCACAAGGAATAAGTTAGCTACTCAGTCACCTGCGTCTGAGTACAGGCAAATGCATTTCTTTAGGCAAAGAAATATTGAGCACATCAATGTGTCATTGAACCATCTACATCACCTGGAATGAGGCATGTGAAGCGAAGGTTTTCCTGAAATCGACACGAATCATTTTCTAGTGTCACCAAGATACAGCCCAATGGAGTCCAGTACTTATGAATTAAATAAACATTTGAATAAAAATCAACAGACGGGGTGGGGTCATCTGACTATAGACAAATTGGAATTATGACGCATGAAACGAATTCACAATCCAGTGCATATCAAAGAGCAGTCACAGATGTTTATGATAACGATTGAATGGTGGAGAGCGTTTCCCCATCGCCCTACAGGAGAGTTGACGAAATGGATTTAAATATTGAGAATTCCTTTCAAATGATTCGAAAGAACATAGGTCAAGTTGGTAATTCTATATGGTACAGAGAATCGAAGAACCCAGGAAAAGAATTTCTGTATCAAAATATTATAAACACACATTTTAACAAGAATCAAAACGGAAAAATATGAACGAAACAAAACATTCGCATCTAATTCGTCGCTTGAGAAAAATTTCAGAGCTCAGTCAGATGAAATATCAACAAAACGAGAAAGTTCCAAAAAGCTATTACGTAACGAAAGAAACTAGGTTCGAGGTCAATATTATGATAAAGAGACATCCAGGTATATGTGGAGTTAAAATAATTTTTAAAAAATTCGATTCTGCCGAGAGATCGTCGCTCTGATATCAAACAACACTCCAGCTTTTGTGAAAAATATGAAAACATATGTAATGAACGACTGAATTTCGTTGTGAGTTTTGCAATTCAGAATAGAAATAAGATATATGAATGTGAATTTTGTGAAAAGAAATTTAGAAGCAAAAGCTATCTAACAAGACATAAAGAAACTCGTTCAGAAGAGAAGAAATCTAATATTAGCTTAAGTGAAAATGAATTTTTGATTCAATATGATCAGAATGATGACAATCCTTTTTATTCTGGAGAAAGTTCATATGAAAGAAATCAGTTTATAATTGAAATCAATCAGACATCTATATCATCTGGAATAAGACATATGGGTGAACGGTTTCCAAAAATTTATAAAAATTCTTGAGGAGAGCCACTTGGATACTTCCCAATACAATCTTATACTTTTAAAATGAATGAATATTTCTATACAAATCAACTATCGGTGTCATCTGAGAACCGGCGAATGGAAATTAGGACGCTTGCAAGTTCACATCGTCAAAACTCAGGTTTCTGCTCAAAAAAGGAAACTCAAAACTCTGGGAAGGAAACTGGGTGTCAAAATTACCGGCGGCAATTGGTATTGCCTGCATGGTGCCGCACTAAAAAGGGATACCATCCCTGGGGAATGTACTTGGTCTGAGAGAAAAATGTTAAAAATACCAATCTGCGGCCCCATTGAAGGGGGGGGGGAGAATCCGTGACATAATACTGTATTATTACGTCACGGATTATTACTGTATCAGTTCTTCCCAACATTTTTAATCTTCCGGACCGGTCAACGTTTGATAATTTTACGGCGGCCCGCTGAGGGTGGGACTTTTATTATTCATATTTTAAATTGGTTTGATTTTATAATTTAATTGTATTTAAACATTCAGTATAAAATTCAGTTGCACCAAAACATAATTATAAAATGATTTTACATAAAATATAAAGTGATTTCCATGGAAAGTCGCACAAACACGAGAAAAATACACCATAGTAAATATAATAGAAATAATTTAATGCTTCTTGAGTGGCCCCGATACCCTTTGATCCACGGACCAGGGGTTGGGGACCACTGTTTTATGATACTGATGCCTTCTTTAACAGTTAAATGTGTTTACTTTTATTTTCCTCAAACATTACATCATAGTTATTCAGCAACCAATAGTCCCTGGGTTCTTACTTAGTGATCATTTTAGCATTTTGAATATCAGTTATTAACTTCTAGTAAGTATAATTTCAGTTAAGAAAAACCTTCTTTTTTTTTCGCAGCATCAACTCGAATTTTGGGCAACTAGCCCGTCGAATAGTTGTTTCATGTCTATGGACCATGGGTCCAGCAACCTTTTAGCTGTTGCGTGTCAAACCAATCTACCAATATCATTCAGAGAACCACACAATAGAGCATTTGAAACAATTCAAAAATTTACAAATTTGTTGAGTATTGCAAAGTGCCAATTAGAATTGTACCGCGTGCCACATGTGCCATAAGTTGCTGACCCCTGCTATAGACCATGGCCCCTTCTACAACACTATAGCTTGCTCCATCTTTTTCAGGCAGCACAGGAAAGAAACAATTTTTTGTTGAACAAGTTGAAGTAAAATTGAGTATTTTGACATTTCCGAACAAACAGCAATGTACAGCTAACAGATTCTGAACCTGAAACACGCGTTAAAAGTTTTAAGTCTTTCCAATTGACAATATTCGAAACGAATCTGAGATGTATTTCATACTTTGCCGGTTTCTAATTAGGCATTATATAAAATGTCTAGGCAATGTGTGAAATAGGAATCATTTCATACGTTGCCGGCTAGATTTAGGCATTCTATACAATGCCTAGGCATTCTATAGAATGCCAGATTTCCAACTTTGCCGGTAACATATACGAGAATAGATTCAATTAACAATCGAATCTCGAGCAGAACATTGTAGCTCCTACAGAAGGTAAGACGCCTGAGTGTTAGATTTGTGAAAACACATTCTACTAGATGTATAAATTTAGAGATCATATTCGCGTTCATACAGGAGAAAGGCCATATACGTGTGATAAGTGTTCCAAGAAATTTAGACTGAAAAAACATCTGGGACAACATTATATTGTTCATACAGGGAGAAGGCATGTCAATGTGATAAGTGTGGAAAGGAATTTAAAATGACAGATTATCTGAAGGACCATATATGCATTCATTAAAGGGAAAAGCCACATAAATGTGATAAATGTAAAAATGAGTTTAGGCTTAATCATCTTCTAAAGAAATATAAATGTATTTATACCGGAAATTTGCCATATACAAGGGGTGATCAAATGAAAAGGTACGAAACGATATAAAAATGAAACAGTTAAATATTTGCATATTCCGCCAAGGGAGAATGTAGCGAGATATCTCGGGATGCCATTGGAGACTCTGACTGGGATCGGATCATGCGCGGGTGCCCGCATGCGCAGGAGAGAGCAAAGGCTGTTATAAAAAGCGGCGTCCAAATGATGCGAGCACAGAAAAAGCATTAACTCCGATGTGTGCTGTGAGACACTCCGACGCCTACGCTAGTCCATCAAGAACAAAAGACCGGGGCTGCTCACGGAGGGTGTGGTTCTGCTCCATGATAATGCGCGTCCACACGTCTCCAGAGTCACACAAATGGAACTGGACAAGTTCCAATGGGAGACGTTGGACCATCCGTCCTACAGTCCGGACATGTCACCCTGCGATTTCCATGTGTTTGGTCCACTGAAGAAACACCTGAAAGGAAAGCGCTTCAACTCGGACGACGTACTCAAGGACACTGTGAAGGACTGGGTCTCGTCACAGCCACAGGAATTCTGGGAAGAAGGAATCCTGCGGCTTGTTTCATCAGTGGGATCGTTGTGCTCAGGCCTATAGTGTATATTTTGAATAAAGTCTATATTTGTACCCACCGTGTCGTTTCGTACCTTTTCATTTGATCACCCCTTGTATAATTCTCGTATGTGGATAGGAACTTAATCGCAAAAATTCCTCCAAATACACGTCATCTTATTCTTTCCTGAAAAAAACAATTTGAGGATGAATTTTGTCACATAAAACATCAATTGAATCATTACACAAAATCCATATTCGTGTAGTCTGTGTAATAAGGATCACACAATAGTATGTTTCATATACGTTGGTTTCTCAAACCGACACAGTTTTTAATCTGTTGACATTGGAAGGATATTAAGTTATGTACTTGATCTGAATAACCACGCATTAATTAAGGTGCATGAATGAAAAAAACAAAGAAATTGCGGGTTTCTCAATTTTCAAAACAACTACCCTGCGAAACAATCTTTTGCGGAGTGAATACAATAAAAAGATAGCAGAATCCAAGAACCTAAATTTGAAAAATACGTATGTAGAAATTATTCATAAGTTTTAAGGATGTACATTTGAAATCGAATTTTATAGCAATAAAAATCAATTCAGAAATTTCGCATTAATTTCTTATGAAGCCATGATATAATATAAAATGAATAAAATAGTTTCTATCATACAGTGTTGTTTCTGTATATATAATAAGTCCAAAATTATTAATCGGCTTTATTTTTAAGATGCAAACATTTATGAATATATTGTAAGTATTAGCAAATGTGATATATTTACTGCATTTTTCTATTGAAAATACTTCTCCATTAGCAGTAGAAAAAATTAAATTTTGAACATTTTACAAATTTTATAGTATTTTAAATCTATTTCGGTATTTTTTACAATTTTTTCGTTTAATGGTTCTTAAATGCAAAAAAATTAAAAATACAGAAAACCCATATGTACTAAGGAACTTTATCTTTTAACCATAATTTCTTCTAAAAGGTTCATGGACCGTAACATAATGCTTAAATCAAAATTATCACATTCTAAAGACACGCGAGTGTGTTTTGATGAAGGAACTCTTAATTTTAAATCCATGTAATACAACTATTTTAGTACAAAGATACTTTCAACCTAAAAAGGAAAAACATTAATGATTTTATAATGTGAAGCTTATAGTTCTCTTTCATTTCATAAAAATCTTGCTTCAGTGATCAAAACTTTAAAAACTAATTCTAAAGAAGTAAGAAATTTTGGAAATTTTAAATTTCAAATCGAAGCTACTCTTCTTTCTTCAAAAAAAACCTTGAAGAGATTTAAAATCAAACTGTTTGAGCAGAATCTGATGACAAAAACAGCTGACTGCATTTTTAAAATTGTTGTAAATTTAATACAATTGTAGATGGAGATTTGCTATGAAAGAAGACTGACCACCTCTTGCATGTATCTGTGCTGTATTTATAGACAAGTGGTTTTTAAATGAAAAGGACAAAAAGCCCGTTTAAGGGTTTTGCTAAAGATTTAATTCTACAATCTGTTAATACTTTTAAAAATAATACATACGTTAGAAGTGAAATTTGAATTTGTTGTTGATCGATATAATAGATACATCCTTTTTTTCTCCCATCAATATTCAATTTAAATTAAATTTTCTAAATTTCGTGTTATATTTATTAAAATATATATTTATCTTATTTTTAATAAAAAAATTCATAACCTTTAGATCATCAACATTGTTTAGTATACCACAACTACAGCCTTAATTTAGAGTGGCTTTTTCAGAGTGGATTCGGTGTTTTTCATTTTTATCTTGAATAAAAATACATTATGTGTACTAAGGCACATACACACAACACACGCCCCCAGTTAAAAAATTGGTATTCTACAAATAGGAATAAGGGATACTAATTTCAGGCATATGATCGAATATTATCAAATACCAGTGTCACTTAAAGAGAAAAAATCAATTTGAAGGAGAGAGAGTTATATGAGAGTCGCACTATATAAGGTGAGGGTTATTGTTCGCGAAAATTATAATTTTGAGCCTCGGTAATTAGGAGGACATTTGAGTTGCACCGGCCTCCTAACAATCACACCTCATCAACTGAGTGTACACTGAGCCGCGAAAAATTTAACATGCATCCGATCCCTCTATACCACGGCTCTTCAGTTTCACGAAGGCTCGAAATGCGTCCACGAGTTCTTCACCATAACCACTACGCTACCACAAGGTTTTGACGCTTTTGTTGTTTAATTTCCTGGGGTTGATTAAATCCCAATTTTGACATCAAAAGGTCAAATGACTACGAAAAGCTGCGTCGTTTTGGGTGATAGCGATGGTGAGTGAAAGGCAAATAAAAAATTCAATTCCAATGATGTTTTAAAAAGTACCAGGACGATTTTAACCTGCATTCGTCTCTTTACAATGCGATTCCTTAGTGGGCTTAGCAATTGAACCGATGTTTCGATAGAAACAATGCCGTTAACAAGTTTAGGATCCGCACGTTAGTTTCATGAGCAAAAATTATCAATGTTATCAAATTATCAAAAGGATCAATTATCAATCTCCTATAAGAGACATTTCGTTATTAGCTATTAACCTGTCACACTCCTATTATGAAAAGCCCAAAAAAGTACTCATAAAGGGTACTTAAATAAATTTAATACTTTTCAAAAGCGTCCTTTTGAAGAGACGTCGTGTAAGTTAAGCTTAACGGATTATTCGAGTAATCGCCGCCAGTTCACCAAACACAATCTCTCCAAGATCTTCAACAGCAATCGCTACTTGTTTCACGCCAGCATCTCCAAGCATACCAAATACGATCTCGTCAAGGTCTGGAAACGCAATGATCCTTCTGATCGCCAATTTCGCCAATCATACCGAAACTAGATCTGCAACTGCAATCTCGCCTTGCTTTCGGCCATGTTGCTAAGAAGACCTCGCCGACTTCAAAGCATCGCCAAGCTCAGTTCGCATACTTAAACAATAAAATTCCACAAACGCTGATATTTTTGAATCCTCTGGAACCACACATTCGATTCATAATCTAACAATAGACTAACTATAGAATGAATTTCATTTCACAAAACTTTCACCAATAGGAAATAATAGTGAATTTATATCGCGCATTGTCGAGAACAATTATGAAAGAAATAATGAAGGAGTGATTGAGTGAATATTAACGTCCCACTGTTTAGCAACTCGAGGACTTTTGGCGACGGTCCGCGTTATTTCGAACCACGACCAAGTGACGCGGATGACACCTGAGCAGGCCCCCCTCTCCTAACTACCACACAACACCAATGGGAGGACGTTTGAGATCTCAACAGATTTACGTGCTTCGCTCTCCTACAGGGCGGGTCTTTAGTGGTCCTAGGATCGAACTCATGACACACTAGCCATGATCCGATGCCTAGACCAGTTAGCTACCGCAGCCGCACAATAATGAAGGAACTTTTAATCAATTATATATTCTTGACCTTCAGAAAAAAAAACAAATTAACGCAATGAAACATTTTTTAACTCAAAATTTTTTAAAGAAATCGAATCTCTTCGAAACCAAGTAAAACTTTTAAGTTACTAACGATAAAATCTAATAAATAAAGAGTTAATAATCATAATAAAGTTTTTTAGACATTTATTACGAAATATCGTTATGCGTCCTAAGCAAACTAATGTACTATATTTTCTGAATTGTCTTAAGTAACTTTAGGTTTAAAAGGGAGTAATAGAATAGAGGTATTTTTTTTTTAATATTTAGAGGGCAGTTTAAGGTGCTCACTCACGCTAAGGAGTGATATATTAAGTGTTTCATATTTATTTTGTAAAACTCCGGATTTGAATCCGTTATTGTACCAGAGCTCCGATTGTTATGCAGTTTCCGCATTAATTGTTTTATATCAATTCAAATAGTTATTGAATTGTATAAAACTTTTTTAAAAGGCCATTTGAATCCTTAGTACGAGAATCTACTCTTACGCTGTGAAAGAAATGTACTAATGTTTTAAATATATAATCAAAGAAATAAGAATGCATCAAAAAACAAAATGTATTATTATACGAAAAATTCATAGGTTGAGGGTCACATGAATTAAAATTTCAATTGGTCTTTAAGAGTCCTCCGGAATTACGTGAATATGAAGTTTATAATTAGCTAAAATTAATTATTTATCATAAACTGAATAGAATATTAGAATTATTAAACAAAACTTATATATATATATATATATATAAAATATATATATATAGATGGCGCCATTATTCTTAGTATTGCTGTGTTTTTTTTTATGCATTGAGTCAGTACACTTGTAGAATCTGTATACATCGGGTAAGATTAGAGTTTCTTTGCTCATTTACATTATTGTTAATTATGGTTATATTCATTATTAACCTCTCTTGCAAATATTTTTTTATACATATTTATATTTGTCTATTTCTTCTGGATTCCTATAGTTATTTAATATTGCAATTTCTATTATATTGCTGTTATATTCACCCACGTGGGTTTTAGGCTTTCGCCTTAGTTTATATTGGGAGCTATTATGTCGAAACAATTTCTGCTGAAGGAGAAGGTTGAGATCTCGCAAACTTTGTTTAATCCTGTTTCACAGTCCTAAACCAGTGACAGCTCGAGAAATCATAATAGTTTTCCACTCCCGCTACATTTATCTTTTTTGGTTTGTCATGGTTCCATGTTCTTGGTTCTTCCGTTCTGATCTTAAGATTCTTGGGATTTATTAGTCTTCTTTTCAATTATTTACTGCTATATATATAAATATATAAATGTAGAAACCGTATTTGGAATTTTTAATAAATAAAGTTTTACAGGTCATGAAAAAAGAAAACTGTAACTTAAATACCATAAAAATTCACCTATTCAAAAACTGCAATTTCAGGCAAATGTAAAATTCAATAAATGTGACGTTTCAAGCAACCAATCGCATTATTTTGATGTACCAAAAATTAAAGGAAAAGAAAATCTTCATTTTGAAATTCTTATTCATATTGAAAGTGTTCTATCAGAATAGATAATTTTAATTCAGATTTCAACATTCGATTTAGTTTCCGAATCCTCTTTGATAAAACTTGATGGACCATTCAACAGGAAAATATCGCTGTGAATCTTGTCAAATACAGTTCAAGGACTTTAAACAGTTTTTTAGCCATAAACATCGAAACCACGATGAACCGCAGCTTCAAGCCAAAGTCAACAGTGACAATGAAATTACGTCGCAAAACACTTCGAACAATTTTAAAACTTCTTTTGAAATGCAAATTGGAAAAAAAATTTTAGAACTGGAAAATGAGGATAATAAAAGGACTGACTCATCATTTGTTGTTTTCAATGAAACTTTGGATTTGAGTGATCGCAAAATAAATCAATTTTATCCGGAAATAAATAAAAGCACAGCAGTGTCATCTTTTTCCAAAAACGTCACAGGATGCAGCGAAGAGCCACATATTAGGTACCATTTAATTCCAGAAGACAGTACTAATGAACCATGTTTATCACTGAAATATAGCGAAAATGAAATGCGTAGCCTTGAGATGAATTTTCAAGTCAATGGCAATCGACCATCAATATATTCCGAATACAATGAATTCGGACTGTATGGGTATAGAATGAATGAGCAACACAACCGAAATCAATTATTTTCGACTGAGTACACCCAAACCCAACCTTTTTATGTTGAAAATCGTCAACAATTGAACGTCAGTGTTCCATCTACATCAACTGGAATAACACACGTAAGTGAACATTTTCCCCAAATCAATACTACCCATTTGAAAGAATCCTTTGAATACTCCCCCATAGAGTCCAGTGTTTATGAAATGAATCAACAGTTTGATGCATATAAACCAACTGAGAACAGAGAAATGGAATTCACAACGCATGGAATTAATCTACAAGCCGGACGTATTCAACGAGCTGTCATAGGTTCTCATGATAACTCATTGTCAAAGAATGTTTTATCGTCATCCACCATGGCAGTTAACAAAATAGACCTATATTTTGAAAAATACTCCAAAAAGAATAGTAGGAAATTGGACTCTGATGGCACATCGACAACAGCTTACGGAGCGACGAAATAAACAAATACGCAATATCTTGAGAAATGTAGTGATATGTCATGCATAACACAAAACGAATTTGACATGCAATGCAAAACGGGGGAACTTAATTTTTCACCTGAGAAAGGTATGAAGGTTTATTTAGCTGAAAGGTTAAAGAAACATGAAAGTGCGAGAGGGCCATTTTATAACAGCAAAGAAATTAATGAGATTCAAGAGAGTCATAATGGTGAATATACATATGGATGTGGATCGGGTGAAAAAGTATTTGGGAATAATTCAAATCCTGCAAAACATCTTCGCTTGGGTAACGGAAAAAATAGCAACGATGGTGCTAAATTGGAGAAGAGATTCAACCAACAATCGAATATCATGAAGAATTGCCTAATTCCTTCAGAAGGAAAGAAGCATGTGTGTACTTTTGGAAAAAAACATTTAGAGACCGATATATTCTTACACAACATATTCGTGTTCATACAGGAGAAAAACCATATAAGTGTGATAATTGTTTAAGGGAATTTAGTCGTAAAAGTAATCTTATAAGACATAATATGTTTCATACAGGTGAGAGGCCATATAAGTGTGATATTTGTATAAAGGAATTTAGTCGTAAAAGTAATCTTATAAGACATGATATGTTTCATACAGGTTAGAGGCCATGTAAGTGTGATAAATAGGCAAAGAAATTTGCACTAAAAAGTAATCTTAAAGTACATAATGTTGTTCATACAGGAGAAAAGCCACATAAGTGTGATAGGTGTAAAAAGTGCTTCGGGCGGAAAGGTGACTTAAAGCACCATAATTTTGTTCATACAGGAGAAAATTCGTATAAGTGTAATAAGTGTGAAAAGGAGTTTTGATGGAAATCTTCTCTAAACAGACACTATACCATATTCATACTGGAGAAACGCCGTTTTAGTTTAATAAGTGTTGAAAACTATTTAAACAGAAATATATTCTAAGGAAGCATCTTCTTACGCATACAGGGGTGAAATCCACATAAATGAATAGTGTACAAAAGTTTTTAACCATTAATATAATCTAAAAGTACATAAATGTGTTTATACTGGAGTTTTGCCTTAGTATAAGTGTGTGTGTATGCGTGTGTGTGGTATGTAAAAAGGAAGATTGGGATGCATTGAATCATTAAAGAAAATCCATATGTTTATAAAACGTTTATATAATATATTTCAAATATTGTGGTGTTGTTAAGTAGTTTTTAATCTGATAACAATTGGAGCATATTATGTTGTAAATATGATCTGAATAAGTGAATATTCATAAATGTAAAATCTCAAAGAAATAAGTGTCGTTTTTTTTTTTTTTTTTGTACAGGGCGGACGTGCGAAGCAAACTTTTGCCGAGTGAATTCAGAGAAAGAACAGCAGAAGCAAGAATATAAATTTGAATGATGTGCATGAAAATAATTTGAAATAAGTTTTAAATTATATATATTTGAAAGTGTATTTTACAGCAGTCACAATTAATTAAGTGTAGCTATATATTAATTTCTTTTAAAGCCATGGTACATAATATAAGAGGAAACAATTGGTTATTATTGTTTTGTGTTTCTGTATTTTAAATAAGTCCAACTTTAATCGAAGTAATTTTTTTAGATCAAAGAGTTTTAATCAGTTTAAGTATTATCAAAGATATTCCTTGCATTTAACTCTTAGAATAATTGCACTATAAATAACAGAAAATTTTTTTAAATTAATGAAAAATTAAGTTTTTTTAAAAATTTATTTGTTTTCTACAATTTTTATGTGTAATTCTGGTTTTTTTTCCATATTATTGATAAGTAAAAATGCAGAAAAAATTAAAGTAATAGGAAATTTTATCCCTATTTATGTTTTTACCATAATTTCTGCAAATTAGTAGCTGTGTGTCGTAGATGCTAATGTTGTTATTGCTTAAAATAAAGCACTCTTGTGAGGATGTGTTTTCAGTTCTTGTGCTAAAAGTGAGTATTTGAGTGCTTAGTTGCTTCGCTCTCAAAAACAATGTGCGGGTGGTGACGACGAACCCCGTAATTTTGAATTAAATTTTAATTAGGATTTTTATTATGAAGTTATGTTCATAAGTAAAAAAAATTATCTAAGTCAATGATAAGGGATTTTTAATGAATTGAGCAGAAATATTTTTCAGATCAGCAACCATAAACTAAAGGTAAACTTTTAAAAGCAGAATTATCAAACTCCAAATTCCGACAATTTTAGGATATAAATAAACAAATTGTAAAATGATTATCTACACAAATATTTTTCCATCAGGTGAATACCCAGCAATGTACCTTAAAAGAATACAAATCATTAATTAGATTGCAATTTAATATTCAGCTTACAAGCAACCTAAAATTCAATTTTAATGATCAACGTATCATTCAAAAAGGCGCGTTGGAACCTTTACACTTGAAACTTTCCATCAAAGTTTAGCTGTTAACAGGGGCTGTTGTATATTAAATCTGTTGATGCATAAAGACTTTCCATGATGTGGTGTCAAGGTTCGGTGAGTGGTTGCGAGCTCAGTTTCCGTCCTCGTCACTCAACCATGGTTAAACTTTATGTGTTCCGTTCTCAATAGCATTCGTGCATCTTTTTTGTGCAGCATTAATAACCATTCACTCTCTTGAGAATCGCTAATGTAATGTACCCGAGTTTCTCAAACTAATGTTTCTAAATTAACTTCAGAAAGTGTAACCATAACTCTACTTTCGTATAAATACAGAGAAAACACATGAGAATGCACATAAGAATGTTAAAACAAATACATTGTGAACATTTTACTCTTCGTGGGAATTGAGTTTTTTTAGTAGAAAAATTCTTAAGCAAATTTGTTAAGCCTTGATGAATTTTTCAAAAATGGAAAAAATAATTTGAAGAAAACTTATATATCTCGAATAGGATCCATTCTTACCGAATGAAAATTAATTGTTGAAATCATTTAATCTCATTTTTCTATAACAATTACTTTTAAAGCATCAACTACAAACAAATAGGAATACAATTTGTTATTTATGTATCATAGAATAACGCAATATACTCAATGGCATCTAAATGATGCATAAGAAATCATGTTACGTTTCACTAATTTGTTTTTTAACAGCACCCACATCACACTCGTGGAAGACATTTAGCACAAGGGTTGGCAACTTCTTAGGCCTTGATTAAATGATTAGTTTGGTTCGCCAAACCAATTATTTAATATTGCAATATCAGGATCCAAATTTGTGACTTACAATTTGATACATGATTCAGAAATAGAGTTAGATTAATTTCCTTCACCTAATGGTTTGCAAGAGGGTATTTTTTTTCTCAAATTTTATCATGATGTGATATAGTTTCATTCATTTCTGCAGCAAAATGTTTGTATAGCAGAATTTTACATCATTTCCAAAAAAAAAAAAAAAAAAAAATATTTTTTGCGCTCTTATAGTCAGTGCCAAAGCCTTCCGTAGTGGAAGGACAACATGCGTAATTATCACTTATTGTGTGTTTTTTATGACATAGCAACCACTGATGTTTCCTTTTGCAAGCATCATGCAATCCTTCTGATTTGCATTGAATACAGAAGGTCGTTCCCATTTTATGGAAACGATTTTCAGTTCATTTTCTTGTTTACATTTTGAGATAAAAGTTAACAACTTCAGAATAATCATTTTCTTAGATTTTCTTTTAATTGGAATGCAAAAATAAAAGATTTGTTTTAAAAATGATTCCGAAGAATGATACATTTTTTGAAAGTTACGCAATTACGCTTTCCAAAGAGAAGTATTCAATTCAACAAATTAAGAAGCAGTGAAAAAATTTCGGTTTTTGCATTTCACAATCTGAGGCATTTATAATCATACGACATGGACTCTGTTAATCTTCTGCGGCACCTGAGCTTGCAGTATCTTACCTTCCACACAGCACCAACAAGAGGGATTTGATTGACAGGAGGCCTCGACAGATTTCTCCTGCACTGCCGTGCTACACGGCAAGTATCAGCGGTACTACGTTTGAACTAATTGCATGCCGACCTCGAGTCCATTATTTTGACCCCTAGGCTACTACGGCTACGTTTATCAGTCCAGATAGAAGTCCATAATTAACCAGGAGCGATGGCAACCACATGAAAGAGATCTCTCAGTTTAGTTTAATGGTTTTTTAATAATCCACATTTTTTAGCTGTAAATTCTACGGATCTTAAAAAAACTGACTTTATATGCAACCAATAAAAGGGCTGATTGGGACGGAAGTTATAATTTTGAGCGTAAGTCAAATGACGAAGATGACACCTGAGCTGGCAATTTTTCTTCAGTGTAGCACACAATGCCATTAGACGGACTTTGAGTCTCAACATATTTAAGGTGCATCAATATCATCTGATCACTCAATATATTCTAATATAATATGAAACTATTTTTAGTCATTCTACGTCATTAAAAACATGGTTGTATTGACTTACAATTTGTTGAAACCATCTTCGACTTTAAGCAATTTTTACAGTAAGCAAATTATGCTGGTTCCGAGTGTTTGTGAATGGGAAAATATCAATCCTTACATAACCTAGACTTTTGAAGCGAATACATTTTGAACCTTGAACAAGAAATGTAGAGATACGGCAACTTTAATAAATTGCTTATTTAAATTACATAATTCATTATTTTAACATTTTAAGACGTTCTTGAGATTCATTATACAGGAGGTCATTGAATGAAGCTTCAATTCATCGTAGCTCAGTAATGACTGTGTAAAAAATATTTTTTTAAATTCTCAGTTCCGTTTCCATTTGACTCTTCCTTATAACATAACAACAATTCATAAAATACACTATGATTTGAACTTTTTCTCGTCCGAGGCGACAACCCTTGTAGTGAAGTAGATCGAAAATTATTTGGAAATATTTAAAAAACAGGAGAATTTAGTAGTTTGCAATTGTGGAGACGATTAAGGACCAAAAGATCAAATTAATACGCACAACTTCGTCATTCGGCTGATTGAGCTAACCATGTGGATTCATTGCATTGCTTTCTTTAAAAGATTGAAAGGTTCGAGGCTCAATACTACAAAAACCCAACGTTAAGAGAGTCTGAGGATTTGTGCTACGTATCTTCAGTCTCACATTATACTTCTCTCTTCTTTTTACTCCTGTATAGTTAAACTGTTTGGAGAATGGGTGGATAATTTAAATTATTTCTTTTTCAGCGATGATAGAGGCTCAAGTTACGAAAGGTCTCACCAGTAGCTAAGTGATGCTTTAGTTTCTAAACGCAAATCAAATATCCCATTCGAATGCTATTTTAAAAAGTACCAGGACGATATTAAAGTGCATCAGTATCTTTGCAAGGCTGATAATTAGATGTTTTAGAACTTGATTTAATGATTCGAAAGAAACACAATTCTGGTTAAAGATTAAGTGTCCATACCTCAGCTTCATAGAAGAAAAATTATCATTGTGTATATTTCCGTATTTTCATCAGTTTTTATGCCACAATATTATTATGATAGAGTCTTAAAAAGAATGTTTATGAAGTGGCGCTTTAATTCTTTCTATGCTTCTCAAAAGTGTCCAAAATATAAACCAATTTACTATCAATAAAATATATTCATGTTCAGATGTTTTGTCTTTTATATTTTAATGGTCCGAAATGACACAAAAGACGATATATAGAAGTTGTTTAAGTGATTGTAATAAGATGAGTAATGGAATAGGTATCTTCATATAAGTTCCACCCATGACCAAAGCAGAACGAATTCCACTGATTGTGAGCATCCTATGTTTTCCATAGTGCATCATGGAAGGAATTTCAGAAGTTCATTCGGATTAAGAAATAAAATATTCATTACTTCAAACTTGCTTTGAAAAACTCCGGATTCGAATCCCCTATTGTACTAGAGGACCAAATGTCAAGCAGATGTAGACTTTGTTTTGTATGACTTGAAGAAGTTATACTTCTGAAAGGGTTGTCTTTGAGAAGGTTATTTAAATTCTTACCACGAGAATTATTTCTTAAAAGAAAAATATAGGCTAATATTTTGCGTTTATTTTTAGGAATACGTATGCATAAAAACGTAAAATATATTATTATGCAAAAATATTCATAAAAGGATGGTCATATGAAGTTCGATTCAGGAGTCCTCAGAAGAAAAAAAATGACTGAATATGCAGTTTATATTTTCAACAATACGTAACAGAAATCTATTTTAGAATTCTATTTTCCCTCAAAACTTAGTTTTAGGTTAACAACAGTACTTGGAATGCAATAAATATCTGAGTTCAGGCAAAAAATCGTATTACATTTTACCATGTCAGCTAAAAGCAAAAGCAAAAAAAAAAAAAAAAAAAACCCTCTTCAGGGTGAAATATTTGTTTCGGTTGTAAGTAATGTTACAGAATAGAGACTTTTATTTCGCCTTTAACATTAAGTGAAATTTTGCATTTGTTTTTGCTAATGCTCGATGGATCAGAGCACAGGAAAATATTGGTGTGAATTTTGTCAACTGCCGTTCAAGGACTTTAAACAGTATTTAAAGCATAAATATGAAAACCATGATGAATCCACCGGAAATTAACATTCGATCAGAAATTAACATTGTCAATTGGCTTTCATCATAAAATTTTAAGAATATTTTTAATTCTTCTTGTGAGATTCAGTTTGAAATTTGTTTCATAGAGAAATAACGTAATAATGAATGAACTGAACCACCATCAAATATTTTTAACCAACATTTGGGTTTGAGTGCTTAAAAAAATTCAATTTCTTCCATGCACATTCATCACAAATCCTTTTGTATTGCCACCAAGGTATAGCCCAATAGAGTCCAGTACTTATGAATTGAATCAACATTTGAATACAAATCTATTATGCACCCCGGAAAGGAATTTTTATATCAAAATGATCTAAATATTTCCACGAGAAACAAAAGCGAAAACTATGAACGAAATAAAACATTCGCATCCAAATCATCGCTTGAGGAAAATTCCAGTGCTCAGTCAGATGAAATACCAACAAAACGTGAAAGTTCCAAAAAGCTATTACATACAGAAAACAACAGGTTCGGGGTTAGTATTATAATAAAGAGACATCCAGATATATATGGAGCGAAAATAATTTGAAAGAAAATTTAAATCTTCCTAGAGATCGTCGCTCTGATATCAAAAAACACTCCAGTTTTAGTGAAAAAAGTGAAAACATATTTAATGAAGAATTGAATTTCGTGGTGAGTTTTTGAAATGAGAATAGAAATAAAATATTTTTATGGGAATTTTGCGAAAAGAAATTTATATATATATATATAAGCAAAAGCTCTCAACGCGACATAAAGAAACTCATACAGAAGAGAAAGAATCTAATAATAAATTGATTGAAAATTAATTTTTATTTCAACATGATCAGAATGATGACAATCCTATTTATTCTGGAGAAAGATCATATGAAAAAATCAGTTTACAATTGACATCAATCAACCCTCTACATCATCTGGAATAAGACCATATGGGTGAACGGTTTCCATAACTTAATAAAATTCCTTGGGAAGTGCCCCTACATACTTCCCAATGCAATTTTATACTTATGAACTGAATCAACATTTCAATACAAATCAATTATCGGTGTCTTTCGAGAACAGACGAGTGGAAATCAGGACTAATGGAATGTATCCAAAGTCCTGTTCAAATCACTGAGAAGTTAGAGGCGCAAATTATAACACATTGGCTGGGAGCCGTACACTCTCGACAGGTGTGAGAGTTAACAAAAGGAACCAAAATCTTGAGAAATACTATAAAAACAATCGTAAGAAACTGGATTTCGTTGGTAGGTCTACCATATTTTAAGGAGAGTCAAATCCCAAAAACATGGAGTACCTTGATCCATGTGGTGCTGATATCCAACACTTACCCCAAAACGAGATTGAAAGACGCCGACATATTTCTGCAACTAATTCGTCACTCAAGCATCATTTCAGTGTCAATTTAGAAGAAATATTTAAAAGAGATGAAAGTTAGAGATGAGCTCATTTAAAAACAAAAGCAGGTTCAAGACCATCACAATGATGAATACGCGCATGGATACAGATCGGATGAAAACCGATTAGGAGAGAATTCCAACTTCACAACGTTGCCCTGATAACGAAAATGGTCATAACGATTGTGGTGTATACGAGAATATACTCAAACAACAATCGAATCTCGTGAAGATCAGTGTAGTTCTTACACGAGGTAAGACGCATGTGTGTAAGATTTGTGAAAAAAACATTCGGCAGGAGGTATAAACTTAGAGATCATATTCGCGTTCACACACGAGAAAGGCCATATAAGTGAGATAAAGTGTTCAAAGAAATTTAGATTGAAAAATATCTCACACAACACATTATATTGTTGATGAAGGGAAAAAACATTTAAGTGTGGTAAGGAATTTTAACGGATAGATGATCTGAAGGATCATACACACATTCACATTCATACAGGAGAAAAGCAATATAAGTGTGATAAATGTAAAAAAAAGTTTAGGCTTAAACATCTTCTAAAGAAATATAAATGTATTTATACTTGAAATTTGCCATATATGTCTCGTTTGTGAATGGGATCTTCATCACGAAAATTCCTCCAACTACATGTCATCTTATTCTTTTCTGAAGAAAAAAACAGTTTGAGAACGAAATTATTTAGAAATTTTGTCACATAAATCTTTAATTGAATCATTACACAAAACCCATATGTGTGTAATCTGGGTATTAAGGAACCCCCAATATATGTTTCATAAACGTTGGTTTCTCAATGCGACACAGTTTTTAGTCTGTTGACATTTGTTTGAGTGAGTGAGTGAATATTAACGTCCCACTGTTCAGTTATACACGAGGGCTTTTGAGGATGGTCCGCGTCATTTTGAACCAAGGTCAAGTGAAGTGGACGATACCTGAGCTGGCACTCTCCTCTACGAACTACCACACTACATCAACGGGAGGACATTTCAGCTCTCGACAGATTTAAAGCGCACGCGCGTGCATCGCGCCCCTACACGGCGGGTCTTCAGTGATACTGGGATCGAACTCATGACAAAATAGCCACGATCCGATGCCCAGACCACTTGGCTTCCACGGACACCTGTTGACATTAGAAGAATATTAAGTTATGTTTTTGATCTGAATAACCACGAATTAAATGAAGATGCGTGAATGTAAAGAATAGAGGAAATATGTGTTTCTCAATTTCCGGAAGGACTACCGTGCGAAACATTCTTCTGCGGAGTAAATTCAATAAAAAGACAGAAGAATTCACGAACCTAAATTTTAAAAATGTGTATACAAAAATTATTTATAAGTTTAAAGATGTACATTTGAAGTCCCATTTTATAGCAGTCAAGATCAATTCAGTAGTTACGCATTAATTTCTTATGAAGATATGGTATAATATAAAATAAATAAAACTGTTTCTATTTTACAGTGTCGTTTCTGTATATCTAATGAGGCCAAAATTATCAATTGGCTTAATTTTTAAGATGCATATATATTTTAAGTATTAGCAAATCATATATTCACTGCATTTTACTATTAGGAATATTTCTGCATCAGCAGTAACACAGTAAACTATAAATTTTGAATATTTAAGAAATTTTATAGTATTTTAAAACTATTTCAGTATTTTTTACAAATTTTTCATATAAATAATGGTTTTTAAATAATAAAAAATTAAAAATACAAAAAACCCAAATGCACTAAGGAACTTCATCTTTTAACTATAATTTCTTCTAAAAGATTTATGGACCGTAACATAATGCTTAAAGTAAATTGTCACACTCTAGAGACCACGAGTGTTTTTTGATGACGGAACTCTTAATTTTAAATCCATGTAATATAATCATTTTATTACAAAGATACTTTCAACCTAAAAAGAAAAAAACTAATGATTTTATAATGTGAAGCTTATAGTTCTCTTTCGTTTCATAAAAATCTTGCTTCAGTGATCAAAACTTTAAAAACTAATTCTAAAGAAGTAAGAAATTTTTGAAATTTCAAATTTCAAATCGAAGCTACTCTTCTTTCTTCAAAAAAACCTTGAAGAGATTTAAAATCAAACTGTTTGAGCAGAATCTGATGACAAAAACAGATTACTGCATTTTTAAAATTGTTGTAAATGTAATACAATTGTAGATGGAGATTTGCTATGAAAGAAGACTGACCACCTCTTGCATGTATGTGTGCTGTATTTATAGACAAGTGGATTTTAAATGAAAAGGACAAAAAGCCCGTTTAAGGGTTTTGCTAAAGATTTAATTCTACAATCTGTTAATACTTTTAAAAATAATACATTCAGTAGAAGTGAAATTTGAATTTGTTGTTGATCGATATAATAGATACATCCTTTTTTTCTCCCATCAATATTCAATTTAAATTAAATTTTCTATAAATTTCGTGTTATATTTATTAAAATATATATTTCTCTATTTTTAATAAAAAAATTCATAACCTTTAGATCATCAACATTGTTTAGTATACCACAACTACAGCCTTAATTTAGAGTGGCTTTTTCAGAGTGGATTCGGTGTTTTTCATTTTTATCTTGAATAAAAATACATTATGTGTACTAAGACACATACACACACAACACACGCCCTCAGTTAAAAATTGGTATTCTACAAATAAGAATAAGGGATACTAATTTCAGGCATATGATGGAATATTATCAAATACCAGTGTCACTTAAAGAGAAAAAATCAATTTGAAGGATAGAGAGTTATATGAGAGTCGCACTATATAATGTGAGGGTTATTGTTCGCGAAAATTGTAATTTTGAGCCTCGGTAATTAGGAGGACATTTGAGTTGCACCGGCCTCCTAACTATCACACCTCATCAACTGAGTGTACACTGAGCCGCTAAAAATTTAACATGCATCCGATCCTTCTATACCACGACTCTTCAGTTTCACGAAGGCTCGAAATGCGTCCACGAGTTCTTCACCATAACCACTACGCTACCACAAGGTTTTGACGCTTTTGTTGTTTAATTTCCTGGGGTTGATTAAATCCCAATTTTGACATCAAAAGGTCAAATGACTACGAAAAGCTGCGTCGTTTTGGGTGATAGCGATGGCGAGTGAAAGGCAAATAAAAAATTCAATTCCAATGATGTTTTAAAAAGTACCAGGACGATTTTAACCTGCATTCGTCTCTTTACAATGCGATTCCTTAGTGGGCTTAGCAATTGAACCGATGTTTCGATAGAAACAATGCCGTTAACAAGTTTAGGATCCGCACGTTAGTTTCATGAGCAAAAATTATCAATGTTATCAAATTATCAAAAAGGATCAATTATCAATCTCCTATAAGAGACATTTCGTTATTAGCTATTAACCTGTCACACTCCTATTATGAAAGAGCCCAAAAAAGTACTCATAAAGGGGTACTTAAATAAATTTAATACTTTTCAAAAGCGTCCTTTTGAAGAGACCGTCGTGTAAGTTAAGCTTAACGGATTATTCGAGTAATCGCCGCCCAGTTCACCAAACACAATCTCTCCAAGATCTTCAACAGCAATCGCTACTTGTTTCACGCCAGCATCTCCAAGCATACCAAATACGATCTCGTCAAGGTCTGGAAACGCAATTGATCCTTCCTGATCGCCAATTTCGCCAATCATACCGAAACTAGATCTGCAACTGCAATCTCGCCTTGCTTTCGGCCAGTGTTGCTAAGAAGACCTCGCCGACTTCAAAGGCATCGCCAAGCTCAGTTCGCATACTTAAACAATAAAATTTCCACAAACGCTGATATTTTTGAATCCTCTGGAACCACACATTCGATTCATAATCTAACAATAGACTAACTATAGAATGAATTTCATTTCACAAAACTTTCACCAATAGGAAATAATAGATAATTTATTTCGCGCATTGTCGCGAACAATTATGAAAGAAATAATGAAGGAGTGAGTGAGTGAATATTAACGTCCCACTGTTTAGCAACTCGAGGACTTTTGGCGACGGTCCGCGTTATTTCGAACCATGACCAAGTGACGCGGATGACACCTGAGCAGGCACCCCCTCTCCTAACTACCACACAACACCAATGGGAGGACGTTTGAGATCTCGACAGATTTACGTGCTTCGCTCTCCTACAGGGTGGGTCTTTAGTGATCCTAGGATCGAACTCATTACACACTAGCCATGATCCGATGCCTAGACCAGTTAGCTACCGCAGCCGCACAATAATGAAGGAACTTTTAATCAATTATATATTCTTGACCTTCAGAAAAAAAACAAATTAACGCAATGAAACATTTTTTAACTCAAAATTTTTTAAAGAAATCGAATCTCTTCGAAACCAAGTAAAACTTTTAAGTTACTAACGATAAAATCTAATAAAGTTAATAATCATAATAAAGTTTTTTAGACATTTATTATGAAATATCGTTATGCGTCCTAAGCAAACTAATATACTATATTTTCTGAATTGTCTTAAGTAACTTTAGGTTTAAAAGGGAGTAATAGAATTGAGGTATTTTTTTTAATATTTAGAGGGCAGTTTAAGGTGCTCACTCACGATAAGGACTGAAATATTAAGTGTTTCATATTTATTTTGTAAAACTCCGGATTTGAATCCATTATTGTACCAGAGCTCCGATTGTTATGCAGTTTCCGCATTAATTGTTTTATATCAATTCAAATAGTTATTGAATTGTATAAAACTTTTTTAAAAGGCCATTTGAATCCTTAGTACGAGAATCTACTCTTACGCTGTGAAAGAAATGTACTAATGTTTTAAATATATAATCAAAGAAATAAGAATGCATCAAGAAACAAAATGTATTATTATACGAAAAATTCATAGGTTGAGGGTCACATGAATTAAAATTTCAATTGGTCTTTAAGAGTCCTCCGGAATTACGTGAATATGAAGTTTATAATTAGCTAAAACTAAATTATTTATCATAAACTGAATATAATATTAGAATTATTAAACAAACCTTATATATATATAAAATATATATATAGATGGCGCCATTATTCTTAGTATTGTTGTGTTTTTTTATGCATTGAGTCAGTACACTTGTAGAATCTGTATACATCGGGTAAGATTAGAGTTTCTTTGCTCATTTACATTATTGTTAATTATGGTTATATTCATTATTAACCTCTCTTGCAAATATTTTTGTTTATACATATTTATATTTGTCTATTTCTTCTGGATTCCTATAGTTATTTAATATTGCACTTTCTATTATATTGCTGTTATATTCACCCACGTGGGTTTTAGGCTTTTGCCTTAGTTTATATTGGGAGCTATTGTGTCGAAACAATTTCTGCTGAAGGAGAAGGTTGAGATCTCGCAAACTTTGTTTAATCCTGTTTCACTGTCCTAAACCAGTGACAGCTCGAGAAATCATAATAGTTTTCCACTCTAGCTACATTTCTCTTTTTTGGTTTGTCATGGTTCCATGTTCTTCCGTTCTGATCTTAAGATTCTTGGGATTTATTAGTCTTCTTTTCAATTATTTACTGCTATATATATAAATATATAAATGTAGAAACCGTATTTGGAATTTTTAATAAATAAAGTTTTATACAGGTCATGAAAAAAGAAAACTGTAACTTAAATACCATAAAAATTCACCTATTCAAAAACTGCAATTTCAGGCAAATGTAAAATTCAATAAATGTGACGTTTCAAGCAACCAATCACATTATTTTGATGTACCAAAAATTAAAGGAAAAGAAAATCTTCATTTTGAAATTCTTATTCATATTGAAAGTGTTCTATCAGAATAGATAATTTTAATTCAGATTTCAACATTCGATTTAGTTTCCGAATCCTCTTTGATAAAACTTGATGGACCATTCAACAGGAAAATATCGCTGTGAATCTTGTCAAGTACAGTTCAAGGACTTTAAACAGTTTTTTAGCCATAAACATCGAAACCACGATGAACCGCAGCTTCAAGCCAAAGTCAAAAGTGACGATGAAATTACGTCGCAAAACACTTCCAACAAATTTAAAACTTCTTTTGAAATGCAAATTGGAAAAAAATTTTTAGAACTGGAAAATGAGGATAATAAAAGGACTGACTCATCATTTGTTGTTTTCAATGAAACTTTGGATTTGAGTGATCGCAAAATAAATCAATTTCATCCGGAAATAAATAAAAGAACAGCAGTGTCATCTTTTTCCAAAAACGTCACAGGATGCAGCGAGGAGCCACATATTAGGTACCATTTAATTCCAGAAGACAGTACTAATGAACCATGTTTATCACTGAAATACAGCGAAAATGAAATGCGTAGCCTTGAGATGAATTTTCAAGTCAATGGCAATCGACCATCAATATATTCCGAATACAATGAATTCGGACTGTATGGGTATGGAATGAATGAGCAACACAACCGAAATCATTTATTTTCGACTGAATACACCCAAACCCAACCTTTTTATGTTGAAAATCGTCAACAATTGAACGTCAGTGTTCCATCTACATCAACTGGAATAACACACGTAAGTGAACATTTTCCCCAAATCAATACTACCCATTTGAAAGAATCCTTTGAATACTCCCCCATAGAGTCCAGCGTTTATGAAATGAATCAACAGTTTGATGCATATAAACCAACTGAGAACAGAGAAATGGAATTCACAACGCATGGAATTAATGTACAAGCCAAACGTAATCAACGAGCTGTCATAGGTTCTCATGATAACTCATTGTCAAAGAATGTTTTATCATCATCCACCATGGCAGTTAACAAAATAGACCTATATTTTGAAAAATACTCCAAAAAGAATAGTAGGAAATTGGACTCTGATGGCACATCGACAACAGTTTACGGAGCGACGCAATACACTAACACGCAATATCTTGAGAAAAGAAGTGATATGTCATGCATAACACAAAACGAATTTGACATGCAATGCAAAACGGGGGAACTTAATTTTTCACCTGAGAAAGGTATGAAGGTTTATTCAACTGAAAGATTAAAGAAACATGAAAGTGCGAGAGGGCCGTTTTATAACAGCAAAGAAATTAATGAGATTCAAGAGAGTCATAATGGTGAATATACATATGGATGTGGATCGGGTGAAAAAGTATTTGGGAATAATTCAAATCCTGCAAAACATCTTCGTTCGGGTAACGGAAAAGATAGCAACCATGGTGCTAAATTGGAGAATAGATTCAACCAACAATCGAATATCTTGAAGAATTGCCTAATTCCTACAGAAGGAAAGACGCATGTGTGTACATTTTGTAAAAAAACATTTAGAGACCGATATATTCTTACACAACATATTCGTGTTCATACATGAGAAAAACCATATAAGTGTGATACTTGTTTAAGGGAATTTAATCGTAAAAGTAATCTTATAAGACATGATATGGTTCATACAGGAGAGAGGCCATATAAGTGTGATAAATGTGCAAAGAAATTTGCACTAAATGTACTCTTAAAGTACATAATGTTGTTCATACAGGAGAAAAGCCACATAAGTGTGATAGGTGTAAAAAGTGTTTCGGGCGGAAAGCTTACTTAAAGCAACATAATCTTGTTCATACAGGACATAATTCGTATAAGTGTAATAAGTGTGAAAAGGAGTTTGGATGGAAATCTTCTCTAAACAGACACAACCGTATTCATACTGGAGAAACGCCGTTTTAGTTTGATAAGTGTTGAAAACTATTTAAACAGAAATATATTCTAAGGAAGCATCTTCTTATGCATACAGGGGTGAAATCCACATAAATGAATAGTGTACAAAAGTTTTTAACCATTAATATAATCTAAAAGTACATAAATGTGTTTATACTGGAGTTTTGCCTTAGTATAAGTGTGTGTGTATGTGTGTGTGTGGTATGTAAAAAGGAGGATGGGGATGCATTGAATCATTAAAGAAAATCCATATGTTTATAAAACGTTTATATAATATGTTTCAAATATTGTGGTGTTGTTAAGTAGTTTTTAATCTGATAACAATTGGAGCATATTATGTTGTAAATATGATCTGAATAAGTGAATATTCATAAATGTAAAATCTCAAAGAAATAAGTGTCGTTTTTTTTTGTACAGGGCGGACGTGCGAAGCAAACATTTGCCGAGTGAATTCAGAGAAAGAACAGCAGAAGCAAGAATATAAATTCGAATAATGTGCATGAAAATAATTTGAAATAAGTTTTAAATTATATATATTTGAAAGTGTATTTTACAGCAGTCACAATTAATTAAGTGTAGCTATATATTAATTTCTTTAAAGCCATGGTACATAATATAAGATGAAACAAATCGTTTTTATTGGTTTGTGTTTCTTTATTTTAAATAAGTCCAACGTTAATCGAAGTAATTTTTTTAGATCAGGGAGTTTTAATCAGTTTAAGTATTATCAAAGATATTCCTTGCATTTAACTCTTGGAATAATTGCACTATATATAAATAACAGAAAACTTTTTAAAATTTAAAAAAAAATGTTTGTTTTTTTAAATTTGTTATTTTTTACAATTTTTATGTGTAATTCTGGTTGTTTTTATATTATTTATAAGTAAAAATGCAGAAAAAATTAGGGTAATAGGAAATTTAATCCCTATTCATGTTTTTACCATACTTTCTGCAAATTGGCAGCTGTGTGTCGTAGATGTAACTTATTGCTTAAAATAATCCTCTCCTGTAAGGATGAGGTTTCAGCTATTGTACTTAAAGTGAGTATTTGAGTGTTTAGTTGCGGCACTCTCAAAAACAAAGTGCGGGTGGTGACGACGAACCACGTAATTTTGAATTAAAGTGTTATAAGGATTTTTACTATGAAGTTATGTTCATGAATTAAAAAAAAATTATCTAAGTCAATGATAAGTGTTTTTTAATAAATTGAGCGGAAATATTTTTTAGATCAGTAACCATATATATAAACTAAAGGTAAACTTTTATAGGCAGAATTATCAAACACATAATTCCGAGATTTTATGATATAATGAAACCAATTGTAAAATGATTATCTACACAAACATTTTTCCTTCAGGAGAATACCCAGCAATGTACCTTAAAAGAATACAAATCATTAATTAGATTGCAATTTAATATTCAGCTTACAAGCAACCTAAAATTCAATTTTAATGATCAACGTATCATTCAAAAAGGCGCGTTGGAACCTTTACACTTGAAACTTTCCATCAAAGTTTAGCTGTAAACAGGGGCTGTTGTATTTTAAATCTGTTGATGCATAAGGACTTCCCATGATGTGGTGTCAAGGTTCGGTGAGTGGTTGCGAGCTCAGGTTCCGTCCTCGTCACTCAACCATGGTTAAACTTTATGTGTTCCGTTCTCAATAGCATTCGTGCATCTTTTTTGTGCAGCATTAATAACCATTCACTCTCTTGAGAATCTCTAATGTAATGTACCCGAGTTTCACAAACAAATGTTTCTAAATTAACTTCAGAAAGTGTAACCATAACTCTACTTTCGTATAAATACAGAGAAAACACATGAGAATGCATAAGAATGTTAAAACAAATACATTGTGAACATTTTACTCTTCGTGGGAATTGAGTTTTTTTAGTAGAAAAATTCTTAAGCAAATTTGTTAAGCCTTGATGACTTTGCAAAAATGGAAACAATAATTTGAACAAAACGTATTTATCTCGCCTAGGATCCATTCTTACCGAATGAAAATTAAACTGTAAAATCATTGAAGCTCATTTTTCTCTAACATTTATTTTTAAAGCAACAACACAAACAATAAATTAAAAGTAAAAAAAAATTTTTTAAAACGAGCTCTTATTTAAAAGCGCTAAAAAGAATAAAATAAACTTTTCCTTTAAAACTTTTTTTACTATCAACTTATAACGTCATTACACAATTTATATGATATAAAAGCTTGTCGCAGTATTTAAGTACTCGTATTTACTTAGTTTGAATTTTTAAAAATTAAAATCAGTCAGGTCAAGTTATTTATTTTACTTGGTTATCTATACAGGTAAATCTCGCGACAAGCTTTTATATCATATAAATTGTGTAATGACGTTATAAGTTGATAGTAAAAAAAGTTTTAAAGGAAATGTTTATTTTATTCTTTTTATCGCTTTTAAATAAGAGCTCGTTTTTAAGAAAAATTTTGTTACTTTTAATTTATTTTTTACTTTTTAGTTATCGCTGGACAGGCTTCTCAGCCTGTTGAACTCATTCAACGTTGGTTCGCCATCCCTGGTTTAGCTGAATCAGTTCTCACAAAAAGGGTATTAGACGAAAAACACAATCTTTTTAAATCCGTAATTTTTAAGCAATATTTTCAATCTTCGTGCAGATCTTGGGTAATATTGTTCTACATACGAAAAAAAGGTTTCGTGAGATTATCTTCATAAATGACTAAGTTATTCAATGTTTAATTAAAATTTTGACTATTTTTTGAAAAATCTTAAAGAATATATTATTTATTTGAAATATTTTGAAGGTAAGGGATATATTTCTCTAACATCTTCGAAGAAAAATCTAGTTATTTATTAAAAAACTTCAAAAGGCATTTAAAGATTTATATTAATCAACAAAATGTTTAAAATTCAAAACGCATGTTGTAATCAAAAAAGCAAGTTTTATCAACTAATGATAATTTTTAGTTGGACATTGAATATCTTTTACGTAAGAATCTATTTTTTTAATTGCTCAGGTCATCTTTAGAAACTTGATTTTGAAAAAATAATTAACCATCGCATTATTTTTATACAGTCAGGCCTCCATGTATAACGAATCTCTATTTTGGGAATTTCTCTATTTTAAGAACTTTTTCCTGGAACCAAGCACATATTACTCTTTTCTTCGTAAAATAACTCCAAATTCAACGAAATTTTTCTTCGAAGATTCGATTTTTTTCTCTCCTTATTTTTAAAACATTTCAAGTCATTTTGCAAATTATTCTCTTTTGGCACATTTTATGGATATCAATAACCTTGAACTAGTTTTACAATGTGCCTAACTCATCTAAAGAAACAAATTGCCGTAATTTTTCAAACAAAAAAACACTCAAATAAAATTAACAGATTCTATCTGTAATTAAATTTAAGGACACATGTGTCATAGTGTGTGTTTAGATTATTGGTGATAAAATGAGGTATATTTAAATTACTTGTAGGTTTAAAATTAGAAAATTCACTTAACAGATTCATTCATTTTAATATAAAATTACTTTTTTAATTGAAAATACATTGCATTTCTGGATAATATTTTTCTCCTATTGTTTTCCTAGTGGATTCCTTTTTGATGGGTAAGATATATAAAAAATGATCTTTCCGATTCTGTAATTATTTTTTGTCTGAGTTTCATAGATTAAAGTTAAATAAATTTTTTAAATAATTTCCACAATACTCCATCTCAGTTTAACTTGGCAGCGTTGAGAAAGGTATTTAATGTACCAATCTACTTGAAAAACAGCTTTACTTTTTTTTGTTTTGGATTTAAATCCAAGTAAATAGATAGAAATTTCTAAAAAAAAATTGCATACATTGTAGAAATTAGATTATTTTTACGTTGTAGAAATGTAATTATTTTTTAGACAAAGTTAATTAATACAGTCAATAGCGCAACGTTATGAAATTCCAGTTTGGCTGAAAACCGATTTTCGACGCCAACTTTTGTCATTGTTGTAATAATAACATAATTACAACAATGCAGATATATCGAAGTTGGTGCCCAAAACTAGTTTAACATTTTTAATTAATATCTTTTTAATTAATTGCAATATCGGAATATAAATGGTCAAAACATGCATTGTCATCCAAACTAAACGTGTATACAAAATTTCAGCTCAATGCGATGAAGATATCAGCTTCAAAATTGAGTTGCAAGATTCCACCCGAACAAATTACATACATACATACAGTGTAAGTTAAATAAAAGCTTGTAAAAAGGAATACAATTTTTTATTTATCAATTGTAGAATAACTCGACGTACTCACTGCCAACGAAATGATGCATATGAAATTATGTTAAGTTTCCCTAAGTTGGTCTTTACCAGTACCCACATCACACCCGTGGAAAACATTTAGCACAGGGGTCGGCAACCTTTTAGGCCTTGATTGGAAGATTGGTTTGGTTCGAAACACCAATCTTCAAATTTGACTAATGATGCCCCATTTTAGAAAATAATATATTTCCACGGCAATGCTGTGTCCGCGGTGGCCAAGTGGTCTAGGCATCGGATCATGGCTAGCGTGTCATGAGTTCGATCCCAGTACCACTAAAGTTCCGCCTTGTAGGGGAGCGATGCACGTTAAATCTGTCGAGAGCTCAAACGTCCTCCCGAGGGTGTGGTGTGGTAGTTAGGAGAGGGGGTGCCAGCTCAGGTGTCGTCCACGTCACTTGACCATGGTTCAAACTTACGCAGACCGTCGTTAAAAGCCCTCGTGTTGCTATTCAGTGCGACGTTAATATTCACTCCCTCACTCCACGTCAATGCAAGCACAGATTTGGAATCGAGGTAAAAAAAAAACAGATTTAGAGTTTTATTACATGTTAATAAACATAATTTAAAGATATATTTATTACCATAAAAAGAAGCAACACATAAAATATAACTATTCCTCCAACATAAGTAAAAAAAAATCATAAATATAAATATATTTGTTTTAAAAATACTTTTTATTTTTTAAGAAATAAACGTAAAATATAAGTATCCCTAAATAAAAATATATTTAAAAAGAAAATTAATGCTAACCTTGTCACCGAAAAGCTGTATTTAATAATACAATATCAGGATCAAAATTTGTGACTTACAATTGCACACATGATTCAGAAATCGAGTTAGATTCATTTCCTTCACATAATAGCGTCCAAGAGGGCATTTTTCTTATAGATTTTATGTATGTTGTGATATATGTTTATTTATTTCTGCAGCTAAATGTTTGCATAGCAGAATTTTGCTTCATTTAGATAAAAATTGTTTTTGCCCTCTTACAGTCAGTGCCAAAGCCTTTGGTAGTGGAAGAACAACAGGTGGAATTAATACTCATAGAGTGTTTTTTACGACATAGCAATCAGTGGTATTTCATTTTGCAAGCATCATACAATCCTTCTGATTTGCATTGGATACAGAAGGCCGTTCACATTTTATGGAAACGATTTTGCAATTCATTTTCTCGTTTACATTTTGAGATAAATGCTAACAGCTTCAGAAAAATCATCTTCTAAGGTTTCCTTTTAATTGGAATGGAAAAAAACATTTGTTTTAAAAATGACTCCTAAAAATGATGCATTGTTCGAAGGTTACGCAATTACGCTTTCCAAAGAGAACAAAATAAGATTCAATTCCACAAAATAAGAAGCGGTGTGAAAAAATTTCGGTTTTTGTATTTGACATTCTAAGGTATTTATAATCATACAAAATGGACACTGTTGATCTGCGGCACCTGAGCTGGCAGTACCCTACCTTCCCCACAGCACCAACAAGATTGCTTTGATTGACAGCAGACCTCGACAGATTTAACGCGCACTACCATCCTACAAGGCGATTATCAGCGGTTGTTCTCATAGAAAAGTGGTTTCGAAATGAAAAGGACGAGAACCCGTTAAAGATGTTTCCTAAAGATTTAATTCTATAAACTGTGAATTCTTTCAAAAGTGACACATTCTTTAGAAGTGAAATTAGAATTCTACCGATATAATAGATATATCCTCTCACTGTTTCTCCCATCATTATACAATTTAAAATAAATTTAATAAATTTTGTGTGATATTTAGTAAAATATATATTCCTCTTTCTTTAAAAAAATGCATAATCTTTAGATCATCATCATAGTTTAGTATACCCCAACTACAGTCTTAATTTAGAGCTGCCTTTTCAGAGTGGATTCGGAGTTTGTCATTTTTATCTTGAATAAAAATCCAATATGTGTACTAATACACACTCAGTTAAAAAAAAAAAAAATGGCATTCTACAAATAGGAATATGGAAAACTAATATCAGGCATAGGATTGAATATTATCAAATACCAGTGTCACTCTAAAAGAGAAAAAAGCAAATTGAAGAAGATAGAGTTATTTGAACGTCGCGAGGGAGTGAGTGAACATTAACATGGCACTGTTCAGTTGCACAAGAGCTTTTGGTGACGGACCGCATAATTTTGAACCATGGTCAAGTGACGTAGACGACACCTCAGCTGGCACCCTCCTCTCCGAACTACCAAACTACACCAATGAGAGGACATTTGAGCTTTCGACAGATTTAACGTGCATCGCTCCCCTACACGGCGGGTCATCAGTGGTACTGAGCTCGAACTCCTGACACACTAACCATGATCCGATGCCTTGATTACTTGGCCACCGCGGCTACAATATGAACATCACACTACTAGGTAAGGGTTAGTGGCAACTAAAATCGTAATTTTGAACCTCGGACAAGTGAGGAGAAGGACATCTGAGCTTCACCTGCCTTTTCCAACTACCACACCTTGTCAACTATACTCTAAGCCTAGATAAATATATCGTGCATCAGATCCCACTTTTGGCACCTTCGAATTTAATCGGTGACTTCAGGGTTTCCAGAACAAACATATGTAACGCGCCATTGAATTATGTGAGGAGATCGCATATGAACTGTTTGAATGAAGGTAAAAAAAAGGCATGATGCTTTGGGCAGTGCGCTTTAAAGCGATATTAATTCTTGAAACCCTGTAAATAGCTTTTAATGTTGGTGTGTGAGTGTAGTGCTGTGAGGTTATGTTTAGTCATCAATAAACTTATTCGTATACCAAGGGCTCTTCATTTACCAGATAGAAGATTAAAATCAACGTTACAGTCCTCTTGCTCTCCATTGAATTCTTGATGAATCCACCCTCTATACTGCGATTCTTGAGTGGAACAAGGACTCGATATCACGACACTCCGTCCAGGAGTTCATGACCATAATCTGTACGCTACCACAGGATTTCGACGATTTTGCTGTCTAAATTCCTGGGATGATAAGGTCAAAATTTTGACATCAACGGTTCAAATGAATACGAAAAACTGCTTCGTTTGGAAAAAGCGGTGGTAAGTGAAATGTAAATAAAATATTCAATTCCAACAATACTTTAAGAAGTACAGGGACGATTTTAACCTAATTAAGTCTGTTTACAATGCGATTCTTTAGTGGTTTTAGGACACGAACCAATGTTTTGATAGAAACAATGCTGCTCATGCACAAATATTTAGTTCCTTGAACAAAAATTATAAATAATATCAAAATATCCAAAATAATGAATTATCAATCTCATATAAGTGATATTTCCGTTATTAGCTATTAACCTGTCACATTCCTATTATGGTAGAGTCCAAAACACAGTACTCTTATAAGGGTACTTAAGTAAATTTAATACTTTTCCAAATCGTCCTTTGTAGAGACCGTCGTGTAATTAAGCGTAACGGATTATTCGACTAACCGCTGAGTTCACCAAACACGATCTCTAAAAGATCTTGAACCGCAATCACTCCTTGTTTCTCGCCAGCATCTCCAAGCACACTAAATACGATCTCGCCAAGATCTGTAAACGCAAACGATCTTTCCTGATCGCCAATTCCGCCAATCATACCGAAACTAGATCTGCAACTGCAATCTCGCCTTGCTTTTGACCAGAAGACCTCGCCGACGCTAAACACATCGCTAAGCTCATTTTGCTTACATAAACAATAAAATGTCCACAGTCGATGATAATTTTTAATTCTCTGGAACCCCATTCGATTCCTAATCTAACAATATACGAACTTTACGATGAGTTTCATTTTAGAAAACTTTCACCAATAGGAAATATTAGTCAATTTATTTCGCGCATTATCGAAAACAATTAAGTGGCCACAGTAGCCAACTGGTCTAGGCATCGGATCGCGGCTAGCGTGTCAGGAGTTCGATCCCAGTACCACTGAAGACCCGCCTTGTAAGGCAACGATGCACGTTAAATCTGTTGAGAGTTCAAACGTCCTCCCATTGGTGTGGTGTGGTAGTTGGAAGAGGGGATGCCAGCTCAGGTATCGTCTGCGTCTCTTGACCATGGTTCAAAATTCCGCGGACCGTCCCCAAAAGTCCTCGTGTAGCTGAACAGTGGGACGATAATATTCACTCACTCACTCGAGAACAATTATGAAAGAAATAATGAAGGCACTTTAAATCAATTATATGTTCTTAATATGCAGACGGAAGAAAATTAATGCGATGGAACATTTTTTTTATATTTCAAATCTTTTTAAAGAAATCGAATCTCTTCGAAACCAAGTAAAATTTTATGTTACTAAAGATAAAATCTTTCCATGATTCTTAGAATTTTCTTACGTAATATCTTTATGGGTCCTAAACAAATCAATCTACTATATTTTATGAATGGTCTAAAGTAACTTTAGGTTTAAAAGGGAGTAATAGAATACAGTTATTTTTTTTACTATTTAGAGTGCAGTTTAAGGTGTTCACTCAGGTTAAGGACTGAAATATTCAGTGTTTCATACTTATTTTGTAAAACTCCGGAATTGAATCCTTTACTGTACCAGAGCTCCGATTGTAATGTAGTTATCGCATTATTTGTTTTATATCAATTCAAATAGTTATCCAATTGAATAAAAGTTTTTTGGATGGTCATTTGTGGTCCTTAGGACGAGAATCTACTCCTACCGCTGTGAAAGAAATGTAAAAATGTTTTACATTACTAATCAAAAAAATTAGAATACATCAAAAAACAAAATGTATTATAATACAAATATTTCATAGACTGATGGTCACATGAATTAAAATTTTAATTGGTCTTTAAGAGTTCTCCGGGATTACGTGAATATGAAGTTAATATTTAGCAAAAACTTAATTATCATAAACTGAATAGAATATTAGAATTATTATACAAAACCTATGTAGAAACCGTATTTGAAATTTAAAATAAATAAAGTTTTACAGGTCAAGAAAAAAGAATACTATAAGTAAAATACCATAAAAACTCACCGATTCAAAAACTGCAATTTCAGCAAAATGAGAAGCTTTATATATCTGACGTTTCAAGCAACCAATCGCATTATTTTGACGTACGAAAAATTAAAGGAAAAGAAAATCTTCAGTTTGATATCCTTATTCGTGTTGAAAGTGTTGTATCAGAATAGATAATTTTAATTCATATTTCAACATTCGATTTAGTTTCGGAATCGTTTTAGTTAAAAATTGATGGACCATTCCACAGGAAAACATCAGTGGGAATCTTGTGAAGAGCAATTCATCGACTTTAAACAGTTTTTTAGCTATAAACATCGAAACCACGAGGAACCGCAGCTTCAAGCCAAAGTCAACAGTGACGATGAAAATACGTCGCAAAACACTTCCAACAATTTTAAAACTTCTTTTGAAATGCAAATTGGAAAAACTTTTTTAGAACTGGAAAATGAGGATAATAAAAGGACTGACTCATCATTTGTTGTTTTCAATGAAACTTTGGATTTCAGTGATCGCAAAATAAATCAATTTCATCCGGAAATAAATAAAAGCACAGCAGTGTCATCTTTTTCCAAAAACGTCACAGGATGCAGCGAAGAGCCACATATTAGGTACCATTTAATTCCAGAAGACAGTACTAATGAACCATGTTTATCACTGAAATACAGCGAAAATGAAATGCGTAGCCTTGAGATGAATTTTCAAGTCAATGGCAATCGACCATCAATATATTCCGTGTACAATGAATTCGGACTGTATGGAATGAATGAGCAACACAACCGAAATCAATTATTTTCGACTGAATACACCCAAACCCAACCTTTTTATGTTGAAAATCGTCAACAATTGAACGTCAGTGTTCCATCTACATCAACTGGAATAACACGCGTAAGTGAACATTTTCCCCAAATCAATACTACCCATTTGAAAGAATCCTTTGAATACTCCCCCATAGAGTCCAGCGTTTATGAAATGAATCAACAGTTTGATGCATATAAACCAACTGAGAACAGAGAAATGGAATTCACAACGCATGGAATTAATCTACAAGCCGGACGTAATCAACGAGCTGTCATAGGTTCTCATGATAACTCATTGTCAAAGAATGTTTTATCATCATCCACCATGGCAGTTAACAAAATAGACCTACATTTTGAAAAATACTCTAAAAACAATAGTAGGAAATTGGACTCTGTTGGCACATCGACAACAGTTTACGGAGGGACGAAATACACAAACACGCAATATCTTGAGAAAAGTAGTGATATGTCATGCTTAACACAAAACGAATTTGACATGCAATGCAAAACGGGGGAACTTAATTTTTCACCTGAGAAAGGTATGAAGTTTTATTCAACTGAAAGATTAAAGAAACATGAAAGTGCGAGAGGCCATTTTACAACACTAAAGAAATTAATGAGATTCAAGAGCGTCATAATGGTGAATATACATATGGATGTGGATCGGGTGAAAAAGTATTTGGGAATAATTCAAATCCTGCAAAACATCTTCGTTCGGGTAACGGAAAAGATAGCAACCATGGTGCTAAATTGGAGAATAGATTCAACCAAAAATCGAATATCTTGAAGAATTGTCTAATTCCTACAGAAGGAGAGACGCATATGTGTACGTTTTGTAAAAAAACATTTAAAAAGCGATATTTTCTTACACAACATGTTTGTGTTCATACAGGAGAAAAACCATATAAGTGTGATACTTGTTTAAGGGAATTTAGTCGTAAAAGTAATCTTATAAGACATGATATGGTTCATACAGGAGAGAGGCCATATAAGTGTGATAAATGTGCAAAGAAATTTGCACTAAAAAGTACTCTTAAATTACATTATGTTGTTCATACAGGAGAAAAGCCACATAAGTGTGATAGGTGTAAAAAGTGTTTCGGGCGGAAAGCTTACTTAAAGCAACATAATATTGTTCATACAGGAGAAAATTCGTATAAGTGTAATGAGTGTGAAAAGGAGTTTGGATGGAAATCTTCTCTAAACAGACACAACCGTATTCATACTAGAGAAACGCCGTTTTAGTTTGATAAGTGTTGAAAACTATTTAAACAGAAATATATTCTAAGGAAGCATCTTCTTATCCATACAGGGGTGAAATCCACATAAATGAATAGTGTACAAAAGTTTTTAACCATTAATATAATCTAAAAGTACATAAATGTGTTTATACTGGAGTTTTGCCTTAGTATAAGTGTGTGTGTATGTGTGTGTGTGGTATGTAAAAAGGAAGATTGGGATGCATTGAATCATTAAAGAAAATCCATATGTTTATAAAACGTTTATATAATATGTTTGAAATATTGTGTTGTTGTTAAGTAGTTTTTAATCTGATAACAATTGGAGCATATTATGTTGTAAATATGATCTGAATAAGTGAATATTCATAAATGTAAAATCTCAAAGAAATAAGTGTCGTTTTTTTTGTACAGGGCGGACGTGCGAAGCAAACTTTTGCCGAGTGAATTCAGAGAAAGAACAACAGAAGCAAGAATATAAATTTGAATAATGTGCATGAAGATAATTTGAAATAAGTTTTAAATTATATATATTTGAATGTGTATTTTACAGCATTCACAATTAATTAAGTGTAGCTATATATTAATTTCTTTTATAGCCATGGTACATAATATAAAATGAAACAAATGGTTTTTATTGGTTTGTGTTTCTTTATTTTAAATAAGTCCAACGTTAATCGAAGTAACTTTTTTAGATCAAAGAGTTTTAATCAGTTTAAGTATTATCAAAGATATTCCTTGCATTTAACTCTTGGAATAATTGCACTATATAAATAACAGAAAACTTTTTAAAATTTAAAAAAAAATGTTTTTTTTTTTTAAATTTGTTATTTTTTACAATTTTTATGTGTAATTCTGGTTGTTTTTATATTATTTATAAGTAAAAATGCAGAAAAAATTAGGGTAATAGGAAATTTAATCCCTATTCATGTTTTTACCATACTTTCTGTAAATTGGCAGCTGTGTGTCGTAGATGTAACTTATTGCTTAAAATAATCCTCTCCTGTAAGGATGAGGTTTCAGTTATTGTACTAAAAGTGAGTATTTGAGTGTTTAGTTGCGGCACTCTCAAAAACAAAGTGCGGGTGGTGACGACGAACCACGTAATTTTGAATTAAAGTGTTATAAGGATATTTACTATGAAGTTATGTTCATGAATTAAAAAAAATTATCTAAGTCAATGATAAGTGTTTTTTAATAAATTGAGCAGAAATATTTTTCAGATCTTTAACCATAAACTAAAGGTAAACTTTTATAGGCAGAATTATCAAACACATAATTCCGAGATTTTATGATATAATGAAACCAATTGTAAAATGATTATCTACACAAATATTTTTTCCATCAGGTGAATACCTAGCAATGTATCTTAAGAGAATACAAATCATTAACATATTATAATTTAATATTCAGCTCACAAACAACCTAAAATTCGATTTTGATGACCCTCGAATCATTCAACTACATGTGTTGGCACCTAAACATGTACTTTACTCATGAAATTTTCCATCAAAGTTTAGCTTTAAAAAGGATCTGTTGTATGTTAAATCTGTTGATGCATAAAGACTTCCCTTGAGGTGGTGTTAAAGTTAGGTGAATGGTTGCGAGCTTAGGTTTCGTCCTTGTCACTCAACCATGGTGAAACTTTACGTGCTCCGTTATCAATAGTATTCATGTAGATTTTTATAAAAAGTTAATAACCATTCACTTACTTGAGAATCGCTAATGTAATATGTGTGCATTTCACAAACAAATGTTTCTAAATTAACTTCGAAAGTTTTAACCATAACTCTACTTTCGTATAAATACAGAGCAAACACATTAGAATGCACACATAAGAATGTTAATAAAAATAAATTGTGAACCTTTTTACTCTTCGTGGGGATTTAGTTTTTTGGTAGCAAAATTCTTAATCAAATTTGTTTAGCCTTGATGACTATGCCAAAAAAGAGAAACAATAGTTTGAACAAAGCGTATTTATTTCCCATAAGATCGATTCTTACCGAATGAAAATTGATTGTTAAAATCATTGAATTTAAATTTTCTCTAACATTTATTTTTAAGCATCAACTACAAACAATTAGGAATAGAATTTTTTATTTAAGAATTATAGAATAACGCAACATACACTGTCAACTAAATGATGCATATGAAATCATGTTATGTTTCCCTAAGTTGGTTTTTAACAGCATCCATATCACACCGGAGGAAAACATTTAGCACAGGGTTCGGCAAAATTTTAGGCCTTCATTAAAAGATCGGTTTAGATCGCCAAACCAATTTTCCAATTTGACTGATAGAGCCCCATTTTAGAAAATATTCTATTTCGATGGCAATGCAAGCACAGATTACGAATCGAGGTAAAAAATACAGATTTAGAGTTTTATTACATGTTAATAAGTATAAGTTAAAGATATTTTTATTAACATAATAAGAAACAACGTAAAATGTAAATATTCCTCCAATGTAAGTAAAAAAATTAAAATTGTACATATAAATATATATATTTTTAAGAATACCTATTAATTTAAGAAATGGACATAAAATATAAGTATCCCTGCAACATACTAAATAAAAAAAGTATTTAAAAAGAAAATATTAATGCGACTCTTTTGTGTGTGTGTGTGTCACCGAAAAGATTTATTTAATATTATAATATCAGGATCAAAATTTGTGTCTTACAATTTGATACATAATTCAGAAATCGAGTTAGATTCATTTCCTGTACCTAATGGTGTGTAAGAGGGCATTTTTTTCTCAGATTTTATCATGTTGGAATATATTTTCATTCATTTCTGCAGCAAAATGTTTGTATAGCAGAATTTTACTTCATTTCCAAAAACAAAAAAGAAATATTTTTTGCCCTCTTACAGTCAGTGCCAAAGCCTACGTTAGTAAAAGGACATCAGGCGGAATTAGCACTTATTGTGTGTGTTTTTACGACATAGTAATCAGTGATAGTTCATTTTTCAAGCCTTATACAATTCTTCTGATTTGCATTGGATACAGAAGGCCGTTCACATTTTATGGAAACGAGTTTGCAATTCATTTTCTCTTTTACATTATGAGATAAATGTTAACTAATTCAGAATAGTCATCTGCTAAGGTTTTCTTTTAATTGGAATGCCAAAATAAAAGATTGTTTTAAAAATGACTCCTAAAAATTATATATTGCTCGAAGGTTACGCAATTACGGTTTCCAAAGAGAAGTATTCAATCCAACAAAATAAGAAGCGGTGAAAAAATTTCGGTTTTTCTATTTCACGATCTAAGGTATTTATAATCATACGACATGGACACTGTTGATCTTCTGCGACACCTGAGCTGGCAGTATCCTACCTTCCCCACAGCACCAACAAGAGGGCTTTGATTGACAGAAGGCCTCGACAGATTGAATGTGCATTGCCGTCCTACACGGCAAGTAGCAGCGGTACTACGCTTGAACTAATTACATGCCGGCCACCAGTCTATTTTCTTTACCCCTAGGCTACTACAGCCACGCTTATAATTCCAGATGGAAGTCTATAATTAACCAGTAGCGATGGCAACCACATGAAAGAGTTCTCTCAGTTAAAAGTAATGATTTTTTAAATAATCCGCATTTTTTACCTGTAAATTCTACGGATCCTAAAAAACTGACTTTATATCCAACCAACAAAAGGGCTGATTGTGACAGAAGTTACACTTTTGAGCGTAAGTCAAATGATGAGGAAGAGGCCTGAGCTGGCACTCTTTTTCCAATGTACCACATAATGCCATTAGAAGGACTTTGAGTCTCAACATATTTAACGTGCATCAATATCATCTTATAATTCAATTTATTTTAATATATATTTGAAACTAATCTTAGTCTTTCTACGTCATTAAAATTTGGTTGAATAAACTAACAATTTAGAGAAAACATCTTCGACTTAAAGGATTTTTTAGAGGAAGCAAATTATGTTGGTTCCTAGTGTTTGTGAATGGGAAAAAATCAATCCTTACATCGCTTAGATTTTTGAAGCTAATTCATTTTGAACCTTGAACAAGAAATGTAGAGTTACGGCAATTTTGATAAATTGTTTATTTAAGGCAGGTTGGATGTTTTCTGAATGAACCCTACAATTGTGACTTTTGCCAGAAGTTGACAATTTTTTTATGATTAATTGAATAGGCCATCTTATTAGCTTTAAAAATACTAACTTTATTATTTTCCGTTTAATAGAAAAAGTGATGTAGTAAAAGCAGGTGTCATATTACTTTAAGCAAGATGTCATACTTTAAAATACCTTTTTTAAAAATGCTCAAACGGGACCAGCTATATTGCTCAAATGGTATCGAAAAAAATTAACTGAATTTTTTTGTGTATAATCTGTTTAATACAAGAAGTGTTTTAACTTTCAGATTTATTAAACACTGTTTTATTCCAAAATTTACAGTTTCTTATGTGAATATAATCTCTGATTTTTAAGCAATTTCATATAATAACTAAGATAGATTGCTCTAGTTTTTGTAAAAATTAAAATATTTCTTATCCTGAAAGTCATTTCAATACTGAATAAAATAGCAGCGCATCAGAATTGAAAAATTGAAAATTTGTTCAAAAATTTTGGTACAGAATGGACCACGTTTATGCAATTTTTTTTGAAAATGTTTACCAATTTTTTCCCATATTAGTCATAATAATTTCCTTTTTCTTTTCTTAATTTTACCATGTTTTTCTTAAAATGTACTAAACAAATCTAAATACAAAAAAATACCCATATCCTCATTTTGTTTTTTTAAAAGAAAAAAACGTTGTTGAGAGTTGTCGGGTACCTTAAACCGAATCTGTGAAGTAAATAAATCTTTACAAATGAAATCAATAGAAATTCAAACAGCCACCAACCTTTTGTAATTCATACTGGATTTTTAACTCGCAAAGAGAACTTATTTTATGTATACGAAAGAAAGGCAAATGAGAAAAAGTAGGTTCGAACAGTTCGACTGATATAGACGTGTGTGCATAAGAAAACGAAATTACGATGTCGGTGATGCAAAAAATGTTGCGTTTCAAGGAAGTGAAAAATTCTAAATTGAAAGTCATCTACCTATATTAGACAACCTATACGAAGAACTTTCGCGTCGTTTGGAAGCAAGTAGTGAAATATCTTCCCTTTTTTCTCTCGTTGATTGTTTACTAAGAGAAGATTCAGAAATTAAAAAATCTGCCCAAATATTTAGAGAGCATTTTCTTTAGGACACATCGAACTCGAATTTACAGATGAAATGGTTCATTTAAAGATTTAATATTACAAATAGAGGATTTTAAAAAGAAGAAACGGTACTGGTATCGTGATCATACGAGCCTATTTTCACAAACTTGCTGCAATCAACGTTTCCATATGTTATGACACATATAAAATACACAGGTGTCTTATGGATAACAAATGCTTCATTTCTGACCGAAGCTTTTCAAAATTAAAGATGCTAAAACATTGTCATCATTCTTCAAAAACACAAAGAAACATTGAGCTCAGACTATTAGGGCCACGGGATGCGACGTCTTGCAGAACATAAAATATCAAGGTGATCTAAAAGAATTTACGGACAAAAAATTGAGAAAAGCCTGTATTTCGTTATTTTTTACTGCAAGAATTAGTTTTTCTTATTACAAATTCTAATAAACAATTATTGTTCTTATTTTTTTTATTTGCTTAAATTTTTTATTTTATTTGTGCAATGATATATATTCCTGAAATGTTGTGTAATAAAATTATTTGGCTAGAGGGCCCTGAGATTTCGACTAACTAGTGGCCTCAATATAATTTAATCCGACACTGGTAGAACACCTTAAAGGAGTACTTCTATTACATTAAGCCTCATCTGCAAATCAATTTCATTAGTCGTGCCCACCCTTTGTTAGACCAATAGTGGATGGTATTAAAAATACTATAAAAACTCATCTGTAGTGTTTCCCTTTCACTCATTCTTATGACATAAAACTAATTGATAAATTACGGTATTTTTTTGTATTTTTTGGAATCCAGGTAACATTCCGTTTGGTAAAGCTGATAGAAAATTACTTAGAAATATTTCAAAAAAGAGGAGACATTAGTAATTTTCAGTTCTGGAGACGATTAATGCCCAGTTTTTACCTGAATGGTTTGTTTGTTTTTTACACCAGTTTTTTACTTTGCACAACCTTCGTCATTTTAAGGGAATGCGCTAACCACGTGGATTTGTTACATTGCTTCCATGAAGGGTCAAAGATTCGAGTCCTAATACTAAAAAAAATCCAACAGTCTGATACCTCAACGTGTACGTAACAGTCTGATGATTTGTTACGTATCTTCAGAATCACGTTTTTTGCGCATTTATAGTTAAACATTTTGGAGATCGGGCAAATTATTTAAGTTACAGTGGGTAAAAAAAGAATTGGCAATTGTCTATAATTCATCATATTAGCTAACAAAGGAAATGATTGACAATTTTAACTGGACAAAACGAATACCGGAGGTAATAAACACACAAATCTAATGAAACTTTTCATTTTAATATGCCTTTTACACAAATTATACAACAAAAATGTAAATTTGCATGTCAAAAAAGTATTGGCAAAGTTATAACTGTTATGCAAATTTTGCAATGTTGAGGTCACGTGTTTAGACTGATAAGAAGAGCCTGTTAGTATAAAGTCTGCAGAGCTATTTCAAATTTTTAAAACAGTTATTCTGTTAATGCTGTGATAAAATGGGCTTCGAAATCGAAGGAGTTTGGATGTTAAAAAACATGATTATTCAGCTCAGAAATGAGGGTTTAACTTATCGTGCTATAGAAATACAACTGAACATAAGTTATTTACTGTCAAAAGTGTTGTAAAAAAGTTCAACGAGACAGGATCCACAGAAAATAAGGTTAGAAGTGGACAGCCTGGAATATTTTCTGCATACGAGAAACGTAGCATTATCAAAGAGGTTAGGAAAAACCCAAAATAAGTGCACCCCTGTTTGCTAAAGATGTTGCTAATACTTCGCATAAGACTTTTAGTGTACAGACTATATGGATTGTTTTACATGAAGAAAGTTATTATGGGAGGGCATCTAGAAAGAAACCTTTCATTTCGGAAAGAAACAGAAGAAAGACATTCGATTTTGCCAAAAATCTCATGTTAATTTATCAGATGAGTTTTGGAACACAGCTATTTTTTCCGACGAATCAAAGTTTAACATTTTCGGGAGTGATGGACGACAATATGTGTGGAGAAAGCCAAATACCGAACTGGAAAAACAACATTTAACAACGACTTTGAAAGATGGTAGAGGGAGCGTCTTGGTTTGGGGCTGTATGGCAGCCAACGGGGTTGCTAAAGTGTACTTCATTGATGGTATTATGACAGTACGTACGTACATCGACATATTGCGCCATAATTTGCAATCCAGTGCCCAAAAACTAAGCTTAGAAACATCATTAGTGTTTCAACAAGACAATGACCCTAAGCATACAGCGAACCTCACTCGGGAGTGGTTACTGTATAACTCTGATCGCCAGTTAAAGACGCCGCCTCAATCGCCTGACATAAATCCAATTGAGAATTTATGGCTCAAATTGGACGTAAAAGTCAGGAAAGCTAACATTTCGTATTAAGACGAACTTAAGCGTATATTCCTGCAAGAATGGCACAAAATTCCCAATAGTACAACCAAGACTTTG
>BMAO01018350.1:0-18917 GCA_019973975.1 Trichonephila clavata | reverse complement strand
ACAAAAAGCAAGGTAGGTATTACTTGTGTTCATTTTTACATTTTCGTCTTTAAAATTAATTGATAGAACAGTATACTTTTTTGTCAAATGCTTGTTTTTGGAATTTAATGACGCTTTTTTTTTCGAACAAAAAGTGATTTCGACGCCCTCGTGGCCTAATGGATAAGGCATCGGTCTCCTAAACCGGGGATTGCGGGTTCGAATCCCGCCGAGGGTAGTAATTCTTTAAAGGAGAGTTTTTTCCCTGCAAACTTGGCAATATTAGAAGCATGTTTTTTATGGCCTATAAAGAGAGAATTCGAAATAAACTGTGAAGAACATTTGAGAAATATACAAAAAGCAAGTTAGGTATTACTTGTGTTAATTTTTACATTTTCGTCGTAAATTAATTGATAGAACACTATACTTTTTGTCAAATGCTTGTTTTTTGAATTTAATGACGCTTTTTTTTCGAACAAAAAGTGATTTCGACGCCCTCGTGGCCTAATGGATAAGGCATCGGTCTCCTAAACCGGGGATTGCGGGTTCGAATCCGCCGAGGGTAGTAATTCTTAAAGGAGAAGTTTTTCCCTGCAACATTGCAATATTAGAAGCATGTTTTTTTATGCCTATAAAGAGAGAATTGAAATAAACTGTGAAGACATTTGAGAAATATACAAAAGCAAGGTAGGTATTACTTGTGTTCATTTTTACATTTTCGTCTTTAAATTAATTGATAGAACATATACTTTTTTCAAATGCTTGTTTTTGGAATTTAATGACGCTTTTTTTTCGAACAAAAAGTGATTTCGACGCCCTCGTGGCCTAATGGATAAGGCATCGGTCTCCTAAACCGGGGATTGCGGGTTCGAATCCCGCCGAGGGTAGTAATTCTTTAAAGGAGAGTTTTTTTCCCTGCAACATTGGCAATATTAGAAGCATGTTTTTTATGCCTATAAAGAGAGAATTCGAAATAAACTGTGAAGAACATTTGAGAAATATACAAAAAGCAAGGTAGGTATTACTTGTGTTCATTTTTACATTTTCGTCTTTAAATTAATTGATAGAACAGTATACTTTTTGTCAAATGCTTGTTTTTGGAATTTAATGACGCTTTTTTTCGAACAAAAAGTGATTTCGACGCCCTCGTGGCCTAATGGATAAGGCATCGGTCTCCTAAACCGGGGATTGCGGGTTCGAATCCCGCCGAGGGTAGTAATTCTTTAAAGGAGAGTTTTTTTCCCTGCAACATTGGCAATATTAGAAGCATGTTTTTTATGCCTATAAAGAGAGAATTCGAAATAAACTGTGAAGAACATTTGAGAAATATACAAAAAGCAAGGTAGGTATTACTTGTGTTCATTTTTACATTTTCGTCTTTAAATTAATTGATAGAACAGTATACTTTTTGTCAAATGCTTGTTTTTGGAATTTAATGACGCTTTTTTTCGAACAAAAAGTGATTTCGACGCCCTCGTGGCCTAATGGATAAGGCATCGGTCTCCTAAACCGGGGATTGCGGGTTCGAATCCCGCCGAGGGTAGTAATTCTTTAAAGGAGAGTTTTTTTCCCTGCAACATTGGCAATATTAGAAGCATGTTTTTTATGCCTATAAAGAGAGAATTCGAAATAAACTGTGAAGAACATTTGAGAAATATACAAAAAGCAAGGTAGGTATTACTTGTGTTCATTTTTACATTTTCGTCTTTAAATTAATTGATAGAACAGTATACTTTTTGTCAAATGCTTGTTTTTGGAATTTAATGACGCTTTTTTTTCGAACAAAAAGTGATTTCGACGCCCTCGTGGCCTAATGGATAAGGCATCGGTCTCCTAAACCGGGGATTGCGGGTTCGAATCCCGCCGAGGGTAGTAATTCTTTAAAGGAGAGTTTTTTCCCTGCAACATTGGCAATATTAGAAGCATGTTTTTTATGCCTATAAAGAGAGAATTCGAAATAAACTGTGAAGAACATTTGAGAAATATACAAAAAGCAAGGTAGGTATTACTTGTGTTCATTTTTACATTTTCGTCTTTAAATTAATTGATAGAACAGTATACTTTTTGTCAAATGCTTGTTTTTGGAATTTAATGACGCTTTTTTTTCGAACAAAAAGTGATTTCGACGCCCTCGTGGCCTAATGGATAAGGCATCGGTCTCCTAAACCGGGGATTGCGGGTTCGAATCCCGCCGAGGGTAGTAATTCTTTAAAGGAGAGTTTTTTTCCCTGCAACATTGGCAATATTAGAAGCATGTTTTTTATGCCTATAAAGAGAGAATTCGAAATAGCCTGTGAAGAACATTTGAGAAATATACAAAAAGCAAGGTAGGTATTACTTGTGTTCATTTTTACATTTTCGTCTTTAAATTAATTGATAGAACAGTATACTTTTTTAGAAATGCTTGTTTTTGGAATTTAATGACTTTTTTTTTAGAAGAAAAAGTGATTTCGACGCCCTCGTGGCCTAATGGATAAGGCATCGGTCTCCTAAACCGGGGATTGCGGGTTCGAGTCCCGCCGAGGGTAGTAATTCTTTAAAGGAGAGTTTTTTTCCCTGCAACATTGGCAATATTAGAAGCATGTTTTTTATGCCTATAAAGAGAGAATTCGAAATAAACTGTGAAGAACATTTGAGAAATATACAAAAAGCAAGGTAGGTATTACTTGTGTTCATTTTTACATTTTCGTCTTTAAATTAATTGATAGAACAGTATACTTTTTGTCAAATGCTTGTTTTTGGAATTTAATGACGCTTTTTTTTCGAACAAAAAGTGATTTCGACGCCCTCGTGGCCTAATGGATAAGGCATCGGTCTCCTAAACCGGGGATTGCGGGTTCGAATCCCGCCGAGGGTAGTAATTCTTTAAAGGAGAGTTTTTTCCCTGCAACATTGGCAATATTAGAAGCATGTTTTTTATGCCTATAAAGAGAGAATTCGAAATAAACTGTGAAGAACATTTGAGAAATATACAAAAAGCAAGGTAGGTATTACTTGTGTTCATTTTTACATTTTCGTCTTTAAATTAATTGATAGAACAGTATACTTTTTGTCAAATGCTTGTTTTTGGAATTTAATGACGCTTTTTTTTCGAACAAAAAGTGATTTCGACGCCCTCGTGGCCTAATGGATAAGGCATCGGTCTCCTAAACCGGGGATTGCGGGTTCGAATCCCGCCGAGGGTAGTAATTCTTTAAAGGAGAGTTTTTTTCCCTGCAACATTGGCAATATTAGAAGCATGTTTTTTATGCCTATAAAGAGAGAATTCGAAATAAACTGTGAAGAACATTTGAGAAATATACAAAAAGCAAGGTAGGTATTACTTGTGTTCATTTTTACATTTTCGTCTTTAAATTAATTGATAGAACAGTATACTTTTTGTCAAATGCTTGTTTTTGGAATTTAATGACGCTTTTTTTTCGAACAAAAAGTGATTTCGACGCCCTCGTGGCCTAATGGATAAGGCATCGGTCTCCTAAACCGGGGATTGCGGGTTCGAATCCCGCCGAGGGTAGTAATTCTTTAAAGGAGAGTTTTTTTCCCTGCAACATTGGCAATATTAGAAGCATGTTTTTTATGCCTATAAAGAGAGAATTCGAAATAAACTGTGAAGAACATTTGAGAAATATACAAAAAGCAAGGTAGGTATTACTTGTGTTCATTTTTACATTTTCGTCTTTAAATTAATTGATAGAACAGTATACTTTTTGTCAAATGCTTGTTTTTGGAATTTAATGACGCTTTTTTTTCGAACAAAAAGTGATTTCGACGCCCTCGTGGCCTAATGGATAAGGCATCGGTCTCCTAAACCGGGGATTGCGGGTTCGAATCCCGCCGAGGGTAGTAATTCTTTAAAGGAGAGTTTTTTCCCTGCAACATTGGCAATATTAGAAGCATGTTTTTTATGCCTATAAAGAGAGAATTCGAAATAAACTGTGAAGAACATTTGAGAAATATACAAAAAGCAAGGTAGGTATTACTTGTGTTCATTTTTACATTTTCGTCTTTAAATTAATTGATAGAACAGTATACTTTTTGTCAAATGCTTGTTTTTGGAATTTAATGACGCTTTTTTTTCGAACAAAAAGTGATTTCGACGCCCTCGTGGCCTAATGGATAAGGCATCGGTCTCCTAAACCGGGGATTGCGGGTTCGAATCCCGCCGAGGGTAGTAATTCTTTAAAGGAGAGTTTTTTTCCCTGCAACATTGGCAATATTAGAAGCATGTTTTTTATGCCTATAAAGAGAGAATTCGAAATAAACTGTGAAGAACATTTGAGAAATATACAAAAAGCAAGGTAGGTATTACTTGTGTTCATTTTTACATTTTCGTCTTTAAATTAATTGATAGAACAGTATACTTTTTGTCAAATGCTTGTTTTTGGAATTTAATGACGCTTTTTTTTCGAACAAAAAGTGATTTCGACGCCCTCGTGGCCTAATGGATAAGGCATCGGTCTCCTAAACCGGGGATTGCGGGTTCGAATCCCGCCGAGGGTAGTAATTCTTTAAAGGAGAGTTTTTTTCCCTGCAACATTGGCAATATTAGAAGCATGTTTTTTATGCCTATAAAGAGAGAATTCGAAATAAACTGTGAAGAACATTTGAGAAATATACAAAAAGCAAGGTAGGTATTACTTGTGTTCATTTTTACATTTTCGTCTTTAAATTAATTGATAGAACAGTATACTTTTTGTCAAATGCTTGTTTTTGGAATTTAATGACGCTTTTTTTTCGAACAAAAAGTGATTTCGACGCCCTCGTGGCCTAATGGATAAGGCATCGGTCTCCTAAACCGGGGATTGCGGGTTCGAATCCCGCCGAGGGTAGTAATTCTTTAAAGGAGAGTTTTTTTCCTGCATGCAATATTAGAAGCATGTTTTTTATGCCTATAAAGAGAGAATTCGAAATAAACTGTGAAGAACATTTGAGAAATATACAAAAAGCAAGGTAGGTATTACTTGTGTTCATTTTTACATTTTCGTCTTTAAATTAATTGATAGAACAGTATACTTTTTGTCAAATGCTTGTTTTTGGAATTTAATGACGCTTTTTTTTCGAACAAAAAGTGATTTCGACGCCCTCGTGGCCTAATGGATAAGGCATCGGTCTCCTAAACCGGGGATTGCGGGTTCGAATCCCGCCGAGGGTAGTAATTCTTTAAAGGAGAGTTTTTTTCCCTGCAACATTGGCAATATTAGAAGCATGTTTTTTATGCCTATAAAGAGAGAATTCGAAATAAACTGTGAAGAACATTTGAGAAATATACAAAAAGCAAGGTAGGTATTACTTGTGTTCATTTTTACATTTTCGTCTTTAAATTAATTGATAGAACAGTATACTTTTTGTCAAATGCTTGTTTTTGGAATTTAATGACGCTTTTTTTTGAACAAAAAGTGATTTCGACGCCCTCGTGGCCTAATGGATAAGGCATCGGTCTCCTAAACCGGGGATTGCGGGTTCGAATCCCGCCGAGGGTAGTAATTCTTTAAAGGAGAGTTTTTTTCCCTGCAACATTGGCAATATTAGAAGCATGTTTTTTATGCCTATAAAGAGAGAATTCGAAATAAACTGTGAAGAACATTTGAGAAATATACAAAAAGCAAGGTAGGTATTACTTGTGTTCATTTTTACATTTTCGTCTTTAAATTAATTGATAGAACAGTATACTTTTTGTCAAATGCTTGTTTTTGGAATTTAATGACGCTTTTTTTTCGAACAAAAAGTGATTTCGACGCCCTCGTGGCCTAATGGATAAGGCATCGGTCTCCTAAACCGGGGATTGCGGGTTCGAATCCCGCCGAGGGTAGTAATTCTTTAAAGGAGAGTTTTTTCCCTGCAACATTGGCAATATTAGAAGCATGTTTTTTATGCCTATAAAGAGAGAATTCGAAATAAACTGTGAAGAACATTTGAGAAATATACAAAAAGCAAGGTAGGTATTACTTGTGTTCATTTTTACATTTTCGTCTTTAAATTAATTGATAGAACAGTATACTTTTTGTCAAATGCTTGTTTTTGGAATTTAATGACGCTTTTTTTCGAACAAAAAGTGATTTCGACGCCCTCGTGGCCTAATGGATAAGGCATCGGTCTCCTAAACCGGGGATTGCGGGTTCGAATCCCGCCGAGGGTAGTAATTCTTTAAAGGAGAGTTTTTTCCCTGCAACATTGGCAATATTAGAAGCATGTTTTTTATGCCTATAAAGAGAGAATTCGAAATAAACTGTGAAGAACATTTGAGAAATATACAAAAAGCAAGGTAGGTATTACTTGTGTTCATTTTTACATTTTCGTCTTTAAATTAATTGATAGAACAGTATACTTTTTGTCAAATGCTTGTTTTTGGAATTTAATGACGCTTTTTTTTCGAACAAAAAGTGATTTCGACGCCCTCGTGGCCTAATGGATAAGGCATCGGTCTCCTAAACCGGGGATTGCGGGTTCGAATCCCGCCGAGGGTAGTAATTCTTTAAAGGAGAGTTTTTTTCCCTGCAACATTGGCAATATTAGAAGCATGTTTTTTATGCCTATAAAGAGAGAATTCGAAATAAACTGTGAAGAACATTTGAGAAATATACAAAAAGCAAGGTAGGTATTACTTGTGTTCATTTTTACATTTTCGTCTTTAAATTAATTGATAGAACAGTATACTTTTTGTCAAATGCTTGTTTTTGGAATTTAATGACGCTTTTTTTTCGAACAAAAAGTGATTTCGACGCCCTCGTGGCCTAATGGATAAGGCATCGGTCTCCTAAACCGGGGATTGCGGGTTCGAATCCCGCCGAGGGTAGTAATTCTTTAAAGGAGAGTTTTTTCCCTGCAACATTGGCAATATTAGAAGCATGTTTTTTATGCCTATAAAGAGAGAATTCGAAATAAACTGTGAAGAACATTTGAGAAATATACAAAAAGCAAGGTAGGTATTACTTGTGTTCATTTTTACATTTTCGTCTTTAAATTAATTGATAGAACAGTATACTTTTTGTCAAATGCTTGTTTTTGGAATTTAATGACGCTTTTTTTTCGAACAAAAAGTGATTTCGACGCCCTCGTGGCCTAATGGATAAGGCATCGGTCTCCTAAACCGGGGATTGCGGGTTCGAATCCCGCCGAGGGTAGTAATTCTTTAAAGGAGAGTTTTTTTCCCTGCAACATTGGCAATATTAGAAGCATGTTTTTTATGCCTATAAAGAGAGAATTCGAAATAAACTGTGAAGAACATTTGAGAAATATACAAAAAGCAAGGTAGGTATTACTTGTGTTCATTTTTACATTTTCGTCTTTAAATTAATTGATAGAACAGTATACTTTTTGTCAAATGCTTGTTTTTGGAATTTAATGACGCTTTTTTTTCGAACAAAAAGTGATTTCGACGCCCTCGTGGCCTAATGGATAAGGCATCGGTCTCCTAAACCGGGGATTGCGGGTTCGAATCCCGCCGAGGGTAGTAATTCTTTAAAGGAGAGTTTTTTCCCTGCAACATTGGCAATATTAGAAGCATGTTTTTTATGCCTATAAAGAGAGAATTCGAAATAAACTGTGAAGAACATTTGAGAAATATACAAAAAGCAAGGTAGGTATTACTTGTGTTCATTTTTACATTTTCGTCTTTAAATTAATTGATAGAACAGTATACTTTTTGTCAAATGCTTGTTTTTGGAATTTAATGACGCTTTTTTTTCGAACAAAAAGTGATTTCGACGCCCTCGTGGCCTAATGGATAAGGCATCGGTCTCCTAAACCGGGGATTGCGGGTTCGAATCCCGCCGAGGGTAGTAATTCTTTAAAGGAGAGTTTTTTTCCCTGCAACATTGGCAATATTAGAAGCATGTTTTTTATGCCTATAAAGAGAGAATTCGAAATAAACTGTGAAGAACATTTGAGAAATATACAAAAAGCAAGGTAGGTATTACTTGTGTTCATTTTTACATTTTCGTCTTTAAATTAATTGATAGAACAGTATACTTTTTGTCAAATGCTTGTTTTTGGAATTTAATGACGCTTTTTTTCGAACAAAAAGTGATTTCGACGCCCTCGTGGCCTAATGGATAAGGCATCGGTCTCCTAAACCGGGGATTGCGGGTTCGAATCCCGCCGAGGGTAGTAATTCTTTAAAGGAGAGTTTTTTTCCCTGCAACATTGGCAATATTAGAAGCATGTTTTTTATGCCTATAAAGAGAGAATTCGAAATAAACTGTGAAGAACATTTGAGAAATATACAAAAAGCAAGGTAGGTATTACTTGTGTTCATTTTTACATTTTCGTCTTTAAATTAATTGATAGAACAGTATACTTTTTGTCAAATGCTTGTTTTTGGAATTTAATGACGCTTTTTTTTCGAACAAAAAGTGATTTCGACGCCCTCGTGGCCTAATGGATAAGGCATCGGTCTCCTAAACCGGGGATTGCGGGTTCGAATCCCGCCGAGGGTAGTAATTCTTTAAAGGAGAGTTTTTTCCCTGCAACATTGGCAATATTAGAAGCATGTTTTTTATGCCTATAAAGAGAGAATTCGAAATAAACTGTGAAGAACATTTGAGAAATATACAAAAAGCAAGGTAGGTATTACTTGTGTTCATTTTTACATTTTCGTCTTTAAATTAATTGATAGAACAGTATACTTTTTGTCAAATGCTTGTTTTTGGAATTTAATGACGCTTTTTTTTCGAACAAAAAGTGATTTCGACGCCCTCGTGGCCTAATGGATAAGGCATCGGTCTCCTAAACCGGGGATTGCGGGTTCGAATCCCGCCGAGGGTAGTAATTCTTTAAAGGAGAGTTTTTTTCCCTGCAACATTGGCAATATTAGAAGCATGTTTTTTATGCCTATAAAGAGAGAATTCGAAATAAACTGTGAAGAACATTTGAGAAATATACAAAAAGCAAGGTAGGTATTACTTGTGTTCATTTTTACATTTTCGTCTTTAAATTAATTGATAGAACAGTATACTTTTTGTCAAATGCTTGTTTTTGGAATTTAATGACGCTTTTTTTTCGAACAAAAAGTGATTTCGACGCCCTCGTGGCCTAATGGATAAGGCATCGGTCTCCTAAACCGGGGATTGCGGGTTCGAATCCCGCCGAGGGTAGTAATTCTTTAAAGGAGAGTTTTTTTCCCTGCAACATTGGCAATATTAGAAGCATGTTTTTTATGCCTATAAAGAGAGAATTCGAAATAAACTGTGAAGAACATTTGAGAAATATACAAAAAGCAAGGTAGGTATTACTTGTGTTCATTTTTACATTTTCGTCTTTAAATTAATTGATAGAACAGTATACTTTTTGTCAAATGCTTGTTTTTGGAATTTAATGACGCTTTTTTTTCGAACAAAAAGTGATTTCGACGCCCTCGTGGCCTAATGGATAAGGCATCGGTCTCCTAAACCGGGGATTGCGGGTTCGAATCCCGCCGAGGGTAGTAATTCTTTAAAGGAGAGTTTTTTCCCTGCAACATTGGCAATATTAGAAGCATGTTTTTTATGCCTATAAAGAGAGAATTCGAAATAAACTGTGAAGAACATTTGAGAAATATACAAAAAGCAAGGTAGGTATTACTTGTGTTCATTTTTACATTTTCGTCTTTAAATTAATTGATAGAACAGTATACTTTTTGTCAAATGCTTGTTTTTGGAATTTAATGACGCTTTTTTTTCGAACAAAAAGTGATTTCGACGCCCTCGTGGCCTAATGGATAAGGCATCGGTCTCCTAAACCGGAATTGCGGGTTCAAATCCCGCCGGGGGTAGTAATTCTTTAAAGGAGAGTTTTTTCCCTGCAACATTGGCAATATTAGAAGCATGTTTTTTATGCCTATAAAGAGAGAATTCGAAATAAACTGTGAAGAACATTTGAGAAATATACAAAAAGCAAGGTAGGTATTACTTGTGTTCATTTTTACATTTTCGTCTTTAAATTAATTGATAGAACAGTATACTTTTTGTCAAATGCTTGTTTTTGGAATTTAATGACGCTTTTTTTTCGAACAAAAAGTGATTTCGACGCCCTCGTGGCCTAATGGATAAGGCATCGGTCTCCTAAACCGGGGATTGCGGGTTCGAATCCCGCCGAGGGTAGTAATTCTTTAAAGGAGAGTTTTTTCCCTGCAACATTGGCAATATTAGAAGCATGTTTTTTATGCCTATAAAGAGAGAATTCGAAATAAACTGTGAAGAACATTTGAGAAATATACAAAAAGCAAGGTAGGTATTACTTGTGTTCATTTTTACATTTTCGTCTTTAAATTAATTGATAGAACAGTATACTTTTTGTCAAATGCTTGTTTTTGGAATTTAATGACGCTTTTTTTTCGAACAAAAAGTGATTTCGACGCCCTCGTGGCCTAATGGATAAGGCATCGGTCTCCTAAACCGGGGATTGCGGGTTCGAATCCCGCCGAGGGTAGTAATTCTTTAAAGGAGAGTTTTTTTCCCTGCAACATTGCAATATTAGAAGCATGTTTTTTATGCCTATAAAGAGAGAATTCGAAATAAACTGTGAAGAACATTTGAGAAATATACAAAAAGCAAGGTAGGTATTACTTGTGTTCATTTTTACATTTTCGTCTTTAAATTAATTGATAGAACAGTATACTTTTTGTCAAATGCTTGTTTTTGGAATTTAATGACGCTTTTTTTTCGAACAAAAAGTGATTTCGACGCCCTCGTGGCCTAATGGATAAGGCATCGGTCTCCTAAACCGGAATTGCGGGTTCAAATCCCGCCGGTGGTAGTAATTCTTTAAAGGAGAGTTTTTTTTCCTGCAACATTGGCAATATTAAAATATGTTTTTTATGCCTATAAAGAGAGAATTCGAAATAAACTGTGAAGAACATTTGAGAAATATACAAAAAGCAAGGTAGGTATTACTTGTGTTCATTTTTACATTTTCGTCTTTAAATTAATTGATAGAACAGTATACTTTTTGTCAAATGCTTGTTTTTGGAATTTAATGACGCTTTTTTTTCGAACAAAAAGTGATTTCGACGCCCTCGTGGCCTAATGGATAAGGCATCGGTCTCCTAAACCGGGGATTGCGGGTTCGAATCCCGCCGAGGGTAGTAATTCTTTAAAGGAGAGTTTTTTTCCCTGCAACATTGCAATATTAGAAGCATGTTTTTTATGCCTATAAAGAGAGAATTCGAAATAAACTGTGAAGAACATTTGAGAAATATACAAAAAGCAAGGTAGGTATTACTTGTGTTCATTTTTACATTTTCGTCTTTAAATTAATTGATAGAACAGTATACTTTTTGTCAAATGCTTGTTTTTGGAATTTAATGACGCTTTTTTTTCGAACAAAAAGTGATTTCGACGCCCTCGTGGCCTAATGGATAAGGCATCGGTCTCCTAAACCGGGGATTGCGGGTTCGAATCCCGCCGAGGGTAGTAATTCTTTAAAGGAGAGTTTTTTTCCCTGCAACATTGGCAATATTAGAAGCATGTTTTTTATGCCTATAAAGAGAGAATTCGAAATAAACTGTGAAGAACATTTGAGAAATATACAAAAAGCAAGGTAGGTATTACTTGTGTTCATTTTTACATTTTCGTCTTTAAATTAATTGATAGAACAGTATACTTTTTGTCAAATGCTTGTTTTTGGAATTTAATGACGCTTTTTTTTCGAACAAAAAGTGATTTCGACGCCCTCGTGGCCTAATGGATAAGGCATCGGTCTCCTAAACCGGGGATTGCGGGTTCGAATCCCGCCGAGGGTAGTAATTCTTTAAAGGAGAGTTTTTTCCCTGCAACATTGCAATATTAGAAGCATGTTTTTTATGCCTATAAAGAGAGAATTCGAAATAAACTGTGAAGAACATTTGAGAAATATACAAAAAGCAAGGTAGGTATTACTTGTGTTCATTTTTACATTTTCGTCTTTAAATTAATTGATAGAACAGTATACTTTTTGTCAAATGCTTGTTTTTGGAATTTAATGACGCTTTTTTTTCGAACAAAAAGTGATTTCGACGCCCTCGTGGCCTAATGGATAAGGCATCGGTCTCCTAAACCGGGGATTGCGGGTTCGAATCCCGCCGAGGGTAGTAATTCTTTAAAGGAGAGTTTTTTCCCTGCAACATTGGCAATATTAGAAGCATGTTTTTTATGCCTATAAAGAGAGAATTCGAAATAAACTGTGAAGAACATTTGAGAAATATACAAAAAGCAAGGTAGGTATTACTTGTGTTCATTTTTACATTTTCGTCTTTAAATTAATTGATAGAACAGTATACTTTTTGTCAAATGCTTGTTTTTGGAATTTAATGACGCTTTTTTTTCGAACAAAAAGTGATTTCGACGCCCTCGTGGCCTAATGGATAAGGCATCGGTCTCCTAAACCGGGGATTGCGGGTTCGAATCCCGCCGAGGGTAGTAATTCTTTAAAGGAGAGTTTTTTCCCTGCAACACGGCAATATTAGAAGCATTTTTTTATGCCTATAAAGAGAGAATTCGAAATAAACTGTGAAGAACATTTGAGAAATATACAAAAAGCAAGGTAGGTATTACTTGTGTTCATTTTTACATTTTCGTCTTTAAATTAATTGATAGAACAGTATACTTTTTGTCAAATGCTTGTTTTTGGAATTTAATGACGCTTTTTTTTCGAACAAAAAGTGATTTCGACGCCCTCGTGGCCTAATGGATAAGGCATCGGTCTCCTAAACCGGGGATTGCGGGTTCGAATCCCGCCGAGGGTAGTAATTCTTTAAAGGAGAGTTTTTTCCCTGCAACATTGCAATATTAGAAGCATGTTTTTTATGCCTATAAAGAGAGAATTCGAAATAAACTGTGAAGAACATTTGAGAAATATACAAAAAGCAAGGTAGGTATTACTTGTGTTCATTTTTACATTTTCGTCTTTAAATTAATTGATAGAACAGTATACTTTTTGTCAAATGCTTGTTTTTGGAATTTAATGACGCTTTTTTTTCGAACAAAAAGTGATTTCGACGCCCTCGTGGCCTAATGGATAAGGCATCGGTCTCCTAAACCGGGGATTGCGGGTTCGAATCCCGCCGAGGGTAGTAATTCTTTAAAGGAGAGTTTTTTCCCTGCAATATTAGAAGCATGTTTTTTATGCCTATAAAGAGAGAATTCGAAATAAACTGTGAAGAACATTTGAGAAATATACAAAAAGCAAGGTAGGTATTACTTGTGTTCATTTTTACATTTTCGTCTTTAAATTAATTGATAGAACAGTATACTTTTTGTCAAATGCTTGTTTTTGGAATTTAATGACGCTTTTTTTCGAACAAAAAGTGATTTCGACGCCCTCGTGGCCTAATGGATAAGGCATCGGTCTCCTAAACCGGGGATTGCGGGTTCGAATCCCGCCGAGGGTAGTAATTCTTTAAAGGAGAGTTTTTTCCCTGCAACACTGCAATATTAGAAGCATGTTTTTTATGCCTATAAAGAGAGAATTCGAAATAAACTGTGAAGAACATTTGAGAAATATACAAAAAGCAAGGTAGGTATTACTTGTGTTCATTTTTACATTTTCGTCTTTAAATTAATTGATAGAACAGTATACTTTTTGTCAAATGCTTGTTTTTGGAATTTAATGACGCTTTTTTTTCGAACAAAAAGTGATTTCGACGCCCTCGTGGCCTAATGGATAAGGCATCGGTCTCCTAAACCGGGGATTGCGGGTTCGAATCCCGCCGAGGGTAGTAATTCTTTAAAGGAGAGTTTTTTCCCTGCAACATTGCAATATTAGAAGCATGTTTTTTATGCCTATAAAGAGAGAATTCGAAATAACTGTGAAGAACATTTGAGAAATATACAAAAAGCAAGGTAGGTATTACTTGTGTTCATTTTTACATTTTCGTCTTTAAATTAATTGATAGAACAGTATACTTTTTGTCAAATGCTTGTTTTTGGAATTTAATGACGCTTTTTTTCGAACAAAAAGTGATTTCGACGCCCTCGTGGCCTAATGGATAAGGCATCGGTCTCCTAAACCGGGATTGCGGGTTCGAATCCCGCCGAGGGTAGTAATTCTTTAAAGGAGATTTTTTCCCTGCAACATTGCAATATTAGAAGCATGTTTTTATGCCTATAAAGAGAGAATTCGAAATAAACTGTGAAGAACATTTGAGAAATATACAAAAGCAAGGTAGGTATTACTTGTGTTCATTTTTACATTTTCGTCTTTAAATTAATTGATAGAACAGTATACTTTTTGTCAAATGCTTGTTTTTGGAATTTATTGACGCTTTTTTTTCGAACAAAAAGTGATTTCGACGCCCTCGTGGCCTAATGGATAAGGCATCGGTCTCCTAAACCGGAATTGCGGGTTCAAATCCCGCCGGGGGTAGTAATTCTTTAAAGGAGAGTTTTTTTCCCTGCAACATTGGCAATATTAAAATATGTTTTTTATACCTATAAAGAGAGAATTCGAAAAAACTGTGAAGAACATTTGAGAAATATACAAAAAGCAAGGTAGGTATTACTTGTGTTCATTTTTACATTTTCGTCTTTAAATTAATTGATAGAACAGTATACTTTTTGTCAAATGCTTGTTTTTGGAATTTAATGACGCTTTTTTTTCGAACAAAAAGTGATTTCGACGCCCTCGTGGCCTAATGGATAAGGCATCGGTCTCCTAAACCGGGGATTGCGGGTTCGAATCCCGCCGAGGGTAGTAATTCTTTAAAGGAGAGTTTTTTTCCCTGCAACATTGGCAATATTAGAAGCATGTTTTTTATGCCTATAAAGAGAGAATTCGAAATAACTGTGAAGAACATTTGAGAAATATACAAAAAGCAAGGTAGGTATTACTTGTGTTCATTTTTACATTTTCGTCTTTAAATTAATTGATAGAACAGTATACTTTTTGTCAAATGCTTGTTTTTGGAATTTAATGACGCTTTTTTTTCGAACAAAAAGTGATTTCGACGCCCTCGTGGCCTAATGGATAAGGCATCGGTCTCCTAAACCGGGGATTGCGGGTTCGAGTCCCGCCGAGGGTAGTAATTCTTTAAAGGAGAGTTTTTTCCTCTGCAACATTGGCAATATTAGAAGCATGTTTTCATGCCTATAAAGAGAGAATTCGAAATAAACTGTGAAGAACATTTGAGAAATATACAAAAAGCAAGGTAGGTATTACTTGTGTTCATTTTTACATTTTCGTCTTTAAATTAATTGATAGAACAGTATACTTTTTGTCAAATGCTTGTTTTTGGAATTTAATGACGCTTTTTTTCGAACAAAAAGTGATTTCGACGCCCTCGTGGCCTAATGGATAAGGCATCGGTCTCCTAAACCGGGGATTGCGGGTTCGAATCCCGCCGAGGGTAGTAATTCTTTAAAGGAGAGTTTTTTCCCTGCAACATTGGCAATATTAGAAGCATGTTTTTTATGCCTATAAAGAGAGAATTCGAAGAAAGTGTGAAGAACATTTGAGAAATATACAAAAAGCAAGGTAGGTATTACTTGTGTTCATTTTGTATTTTCTTCTTTAAATTAATTGATAGAACACTATACTTTTTGTCAAATGCTTGTTTTTGGAATTTAATGACGCTTTTTTTCGAACAAAAAGTGATTTCGACGCCCTCGTGGCCTAATGGATAAGGCATCGGTCTCCTAAACCGGGGATTGCGGGTTCGAATCCCGCCGAGGGTAGTAATTCTTTAAAGGAGAGTTTTTTTCCCTGCAATATTAGAAGCATGTTTTTTATGCCTATAAAGAGAGAATTCGAAATAAACTGTGAAGAACATTTGAGAAATATACAAAAAGCAAGGTAGGTATTACTTGTGTTCATTTTTACATTTTCGTCTTTAAATTAATTGATAGAACAGTATACTTTTTGTCAAATGCTGTTTTTGGAATTTAATGACGCTTTTTTTTCGAACAAAAAGTGATTTCGACGCCCTCGTGGCCTAATGGATAAGGCATCGGTCTCCTAAACCGGGGATTGCGGGTTCGAATCCCGCCGAGGGTAGTAATTCTTTAAAGGAGAGTTTTTTCCCTGCAACATTGGCAATATTAGAAGCATGTTTTTTATGCCTATAAAGAGAGAATTCGAAATAACTGTGAAGAACATTTGAGAAATATACAAAAAGCAAGGTAGGTATTACTTGTGTTCATTTTTACATTTTCGTCTTTAAATTAATTGATAGAACAGTATACTTTTTGTCAAATGCTTGTTTTTGGAATTTAATGACGCTTTTTTTCGAACAAAAAGTGATTTCGACGCCCTCGTGGCCTAATGGATAAGGCATCGGTCTCCTAAACCGGGATTGCGGGTTCGAATCCCGCCGAGGGTAGTAATTCTTTAAAGGAGAGTTTTTTTCCCTGCAACATTGCAATATTAGAAGCATGTTTTTATGCCTATAAAGAGAGAATTCGAAATAACTGTGAAGAACATTTGAGAAATATACAAAAGCAAGGTAGGTATTACTTGTGTTCATTTTTACATTTTCGTCTTTAAATTAATTGATAGAACAGTATACTTTTTGTCAAATGCTTGTTTTTGGAATTTAATGACGCTTTTTTTGAACAAAAAGTGATTTCGACGCCCTCGTGGCCTAATGGATAAGGCATCGGTCTCCTAAACCAGGGATTGCGGGTTCGAATCCCGCCGAGGGTAGTAATTCTTTAAAGGAGATTTTTTCCCTGCAACATTGGCAATATTAGAAGCATGTTTTTTATGCCTATAAAGAGAGTATTTGAAATAAACTGTGAAGAACATTTGAGAAATATACAAAAAGCAAGGTAGGTATTACTTGTGTTCATTTTTACATTTTCGTCTTTAAATTAATTGATAGAACAGTATACTTTTTGTCAAATGCTTGTTTTTGGAATTTAATGACGCTTTTTTTCGAACAAAAAGTGATTTCGACGCCCTCGTGGCCTAATGGATAAGGCATCGGTCTCCTAAACCGGGATTGCGGGTTCGAATCCCGCCGAGGGTAGTAATTCTTTAAAGGAGAGTTTTTTCCCTGCAACATTGCAATATTAGAAGCATGTTTTTTATGCCTATAAAGAGAGAATTCGAAATAACTGTGAAGAACATTTGAGAAATATACAAAAAGCAAGGTAGGTATTACTTGTGTTCATTTTTACATTTTCGTCTTTAAATTAATTGATAGAACAGTATACTTTTTGTCAAATGCTTGTTTTTGGAATTTAATGACGCTTTTTTTCGAACAAAAAGTGATTTCGACGCCCTCGTGGCCTAATGGATAAGGCATCGGTCTCCTAAACCGGGGATTGCGGGTTCGAATCCCGCCGAGGGTAGTACTTCTTTAAAGGAGAGATTTTTTTCCCTGTAACATTGGCAATATTAGAAGCATGTTTTTTATGCCTATAAAGAGAGAATTCGAAATAAACTGTGAAGAACATTTGAGAAATATACAAAAAGCAAGGTAGGTATTACTTGTGTTCATTTTTACATTTTCGTCTTTAAATTAATTGATAGAACAGTATACTTTTTGTCAAATGCTTGTTTTTGGAATTTAATGACGCTTTTTTTCGAACAAAAAGTGATTTCGACGCCCTCGTGGCCTAATGGATAAGGCATCGGTCTCCTAAACCGGGGATTGCGGTTCGAATCCCGCCGAGGGTAGTAATTCTTTAAAGGAGAGTTTTTTTCCCTGCAACATTGGCAATATTAGAAGCATGTTTTTATGCCTATAAAGAGAGAATTCGAAATAGACTGTGAAGAACATTTGAGAAATATACAAAAAGCAAGGTAGGTATTACTTGTGTTCATTTTTACATTTTCGTCTTTAAATTAATTGATAGAACAGTATACTTTTTGTCAAATGCTTGTTTTTGGAATTTAATGACGCTTTTTTTCGAACAAAAAGTGATTTCGACGCCCTCGTGGCCTAATGGATAAGGCATCGGTCTCCTAAACCGGGATTGCGGGTTCGAATCCCGCCGAGGGTAGTAATTCTTTAAAGGAGAGTTTTTTTCCTGCAACATTGGCAATATTAGAAGCATGTTTCTTATGACTATAAAGAGAGTATTTGAAATAAACTGTGAAGAACATTTGAGAAATATACAAAAGCAAGTAGTATTACTTGTGTTCATTTTTACATTTTCGTCTTTAAATTAATTGATAGAACAGTATACTTTTTGTCAAATGCTTGTTTTTGGAATTTAATGACGCTTTTTTTCGAACAAAAAGTGATTTCGACGCCCTCGTGGCCTAATGGATAAGGCATCGGTCTCCTAAACCGGGGATTGCGGGTTCGAATCCCGCCGAGGGTAGTAATTCTTTAAAGGAGAGTTTTTTCCCTGCAACATTGCAATATTAGAAGCATGTTTTTTATGCCTATAAAGAGAGAATTCGAAATAACTGTGAAGAACATTGAGAAATATACAAAAAGCAAGTAGGTATTACTTGTGTTCATTTTTACATTTTCGTCTTTAAATTAATTGATAGAACAGTATACTTTTTTCAAATGCTTGTTTTTGGAATTTAATGACTTTTTTTTCGAACAAAAAGTGATTTCGACGCCCTCGTGGCCTAATGGATAAGGCATCGGTCTCCTAAACCGGGGATTGCGGGTTCGATCCCGCCGAGGGTAGTAATTCTTTAAAGGAGAGTTTTTTTCCCTGAACATTGCAATATTAGAAGCATGTTTTTTATGCTATAAAGAGAGATTCGAAATAAACTGTGAAGAACATTTGAGAAATATACAAAAAGCAAGTAGGTATTACTTGTGTTCATTTTTACATTTTCGTCTTTAAATTAATTGATAGAACAGTATACTTTTTGTCAAATGCTTGTTTTTGGAATTTAATGACGCTTTTTTTCGAACAAAAAGTGATTTCGACGCCCTCGTGCCTAATGGATAAGGCATCGGTCTCCTAAACCGGGATTGCGGGTTGAATCCCGACCGAGGGTAGTAATCTTTAAAGGAGTTTTTTCCCTGCCAATATTAGAAGCATGTTTTTTATGCCTATAAAGAGAGAATTCGAAATAGC
>BMAO01018349.1:0-14377 GCA_019973975.1 Trichonephila clavata | reverse complement strand
GCTGACAAAAGTAAACTAACAAAAGTAAACTTTAATACTATTTACTTATGTTGATTGTATGTATTTAAATCATTTCTATAACACATGTACGAAAATTCACATATTTCGGTAGTTCGGGAAGTGGATGAAGATCTTTAAGATTATATTAACATCAGACCCTACTATAATTTTAATTTCTATAGTGCACGAGTTGTCTTTGTCTGTGAGCAGTAGGAAACTTGTTTCGTCCACCGCATTTAATTACATATCTTATCCAAGAAACATAATTAAATATTTTAAACCAGGAAATAACGTGTGATTCTTTAAAGACTGAAACTGTCAATTTATATTTATTTTGAAACCAATAGTTTTTATTACGATTTACTTCGCATCATCAAAACCCCTGCCTGTCTTTATAACAGGCAGGGGTTTTTTTTGCTGACAGGTAAGCTAAAACTTTCATTCCACTCTTTTAAATGAAGGGGAAATTAAGTAGTATAGTATAATATTACACATTTAAATATATTTATGGCAATAACTATTTCAGATTTGCAAGTAAAAGAATTGGAGCTTTTGAAAAAAAATAAATTCAAAAATATATTCTTTAGCAATAGAATATTTTGTTTTTAAATTTAATTTTTGTTTTCACCATGAATTATGTATGCTCGTATTACTCTAGAGTGGGAGGAGGTGGTATCGAAATATTCTCCAGAAAAGGGGGCGTCAGTTCAAAAAAAGGTTGGGAACCTATGTTCTTAAGGCAAGTCCACCTTTGATCTCCTTTTATATAGCCGACAGAGATGTGACCAGCACAGTTTCCAAGCTAATCTCTTGGCTTCAACAACCATCGCATGAAGGGCGACAAGGACCAATGGCCGATTATCATTATTTCCAGACTATTAATATAATCATTTCAGTATTTTTTTTGTTGAAAATATGACTCTTAATTTAATGTGTTGCCGTCAATAAATGACCTTTTTTATGTCCAATTTATAAAAAAGTTTTAGAAATAGGCATATTGCATAAAATATGAAAAAATTCAGTTTATTTCTTTGAGAAATTTTAAGTGCATATAGGGTAATTTGTGTGATTTTTTTTAACTTTACCCCCTAAAGAAACGAGAGTGCTATTGGCGACAGACTTCATAGTTTTGAGTCTCGGTCAAGGGACGAGGATGACACCCTACCATACCAACAGGAGGACTTTGAGCCATGGCATATGTAACATGCATCAGCCCTTCTTTTCGATGGTTTTGCAGGACACCAGGACTCGAACTCTCGACTCGCTGATAACGAGTTCTTGACCAGAACCACTTACATATTGCCTTCACATATCAAAACTAAAAGCAAATACATATGAGTGAGTGATTATTATCGTCGCACTATTCTGTTCCCAGGGGGCTTTTGGCGACGGGCCTCGTAATTTTGAGCCAAGGTCAAGTGACGAGGACGACAACTGAGCTTTCACTTCTTCTCTTAACTTCCCCACCACACCAAAGGGAAGATGTCTGAGTCTCGACAGATTAAACTTGCATCGCTCCCCTACACGTCGGGTCTTTTGTTGTACTCGGCTCGACACGCTGGCCATGTGATTCCGTTATTTTGACCATTAGGTACCGCGGCCACAAAAATAGGGTTGAAGCCCTATTACTGGATTGATTTGACCATAAAACGAATATTTTTGAAAGGGCTTTTTTATTTTTTGTCTCTCTGCCCAAACCATTCTTAATTTTAGAAATAAAATTGGTTTTGCAGTGTTATTAATTCTGTGTTATTTCATTTTTAAGTATTTCGTAATATGTGTGTACCGAAACATAATTTTAAATGAAACTGGGTTTTACTTATTTTATGTTTTTTCAAACAATTAACTGTTTTGACATGATATATTTTATGTTTTACTTCTGTAAATTCAATCAGAGTCAAAATGTACTCAAGTGCGAGTGGATAGTGTTCATTTTGAGAAACAGATCCTTAATTCTTTCTTAAGTTTCAATTTCAATTTTATGCGAGAGAATTTCGTAAAACAAATACATTTATTTGCATTTTTTTCACTCCCCTACCAATAAGAAACATTTTCAACTGCGAACATAAGAAAAATTTTGGAAAGCAATGAACGATTTTCATTTCAAGTTAAACTCGATACGAAAAAATTTCAAATCCTTAATGATGAAGTAAAAATAAGGAATACAATGTGAATAAAAAAAGTATTATGTTTCACAGGTACTTGCAAAAATATTTTAGATCCATTTCCTTGGGTAAGTTTAACAGGATTCAGAAGAGAAACTATTGAATTTGAAAGACAAATGAATTTCTTTTTGTACCGTTACCATTAAAAATTCAGACACACGACAGCTTTTATTTTTTTTGTGTGATTGAAACCAACCATTTTCGCCATCGTGTAATGGTATTTACATGAATAATGTATATGGTATTCAGATGGTTTGCTTGGGTAACGCAATTTCAATTTCTGAATCGCGACGATAAAAGACAGTGAAATACAGATACTGTCGAAACAAAAACTCTCGACGGCAGGTTTATCAACCCCTTTAAGGAGGTCTTGATCTTTATTATTATTTAAAAGTATATATATATAATATATATATATAAACTCGCCGAAGTTAATTTATGTTGTATTTTACTAGGTATAGTTAAAGGGATATATATGGTTATATATGTTCTTGACATTTATAGCTAAACTGAAATCTAATACATGAAAACGACATACATCTAATACACGATCTAATACATGGAATAGTTACAAACTTATAGTAGGGTGATTAATGACGTTCTATAAAAAGTAGATTGACTACATGAGAGTTTATTGACGTCACGTTTCGAAGCAGTATGAGAAATAGGATGGACAGACTTACTAATTTTGAACCACGTTTTAGAGATCAAGTTAGGCTGCGGTAGCCGAGTGATCACGGTAACGGACTCGTGGCCGGCGTGTCATGAGTTCGAGTCAAGCTCCGCTAAAGACCCCCCCCCCCGTGTAGGGGCGATGCATGCTAAACCTATGGATGGTCAAACGTCCTCCTGTTGTTGTGGTGTGAAAGTTACTCTAGAGGGGTTACTAGCTCAGGTATCGTCCTCGTCACTTGATGTCACAGCTGGCATGTCGCAGGTTCGAATGACTTAGTGCTGGTGAAGACCTGCCATGTAGAGGAGGCGGATGCACGCTAAATCTTCCGAATTCAAACTCCTGCCTTTTCATGGTTTAGTAGGTTTGGAGAGGATGTGTCAGCTCAGGTATCGTCCTCTTCACTGGAGCGCGGTTATAATTCAGGAAGTCCGTCGCCTGTATAGTCCTCGTGTTCATTTATATTGCGACATTAATACAACTCCCACGCAAAAGGGAAAAAAATTAAAACTTTGGTTGTTGCTGATTGTTTTCAGCATTACTTATGTTATGATTTTCTTAGCATTCTAATAGGAATATTTTTACAACGGTTGGACAATCTTCGGAAGAATATTATAAATGCTGTAAAACCTATCATAGAATCCATTTTTTTCAAGGTTCCCCTTTCAGGTTTGGAATTCATTTTTAGGATTGCACTCAAATTTATTAGAGCTCGTTTCATTAAAATAATACTTAAATGAATGGATTTAGACATTTCTGGGGAACTAAAAAGAATAGATTCATTGCGAAAAATTGTGATTCATCTTATTCAAAATACATTTCATCATCCATAACTCATTTTAATTTAGTAATGTTATCTTCTCGCTGATACATTAAAGAGCAAGGTACACGTTACAGTGAAGAAAAATTGTCCATTCATTCTGTAAATTGATTCATTTATTGGCTGCAAGAGATATGGAGAAACACAGATTGTTATCCTCCATTCTGGTATTTCTGCTGCGATAAAGGCCCGAGTCTTAACTAATAAATGCATTTTGGTGCTAATTGTCTAAATTTATTTTCACGTACTTTTATTTAAAAACTTCAGTATCTGCGTTTCCGAAACCGCTTCAGTAACCTTAGGCAATAAATCATTATTCAAGGAAAAAGTTGACATTACATTTGGCGGGCGTTAACTCTTTCGACATTTGAATGTGTTGGCTGATGAAATTCAGTGTGTTACTAGAATACATAGTTTCTACTGTTGAATCCCTAATAAAAAAGTGATTTTTCTGATTCTAAGAAACTTACATCTAATTTTTTTTTATCAGGTAAGCTATCAACTTTTGATGGTGTATTTGAAAATTGTATTAGATACTAGCCAGACTATATGTTGCAAAATGTTTACATTATGCGTTTGTTTCATAAGTAATTATAAGCGGACGTTGTTGGTATGTGGGTGTTTTAGCTTAGTTTGCTTTGCCTTTTTGGATGTCTAGACGGATAAAAGATGACGAAATTAAGAACTTACTTGCACGAATAACAGCAGGAGACATTTCTGAAGACGAATAGGATATGGGTGATCAGAACGAAACTGATCTTCACCAGAATTAAGAACAATAATGATGATGAAGACACATTGAATATCCTCTCTCAACCATATATTTGTTTACAGTTGAGCTTGTTTTTTCTTACTATTAATGAATATTTGTTTATAGTTGTGCACACCTTTAATGCAGCAAAGGGCTAAGGTAAAGCTGAACCCATATAACCCCATTTACTCATGATTGGAGTTGGAGCTTCCCTACAGGAAGCAGGTACCCCGACAAGCATTCAACTTATATTATTATTATATAGTTGAACATTTTCGACTTTTATTCCTTTGACTGTTTTGTCATTCGCTTCGCTTGGCGACTTGGATAGCGTTTGGTTCACAATTGGTGACATTTGCGCCCGCTAACGGAAAAGTACCTGTACCTTTTTATATAATAGTTTACTTCTTTCAGGTAATCAATAATTTTTTAAACCTTTTATTTTCGACATTTCGATATGCTTACGCTCCCCCGTAGGGTTAACACGTCCCCCAAATGGGATGCGCCCCTCTATTTGAGATTTCTTATTTGAATGTTTTCGGAAATAAAAAGAAAAAAAATCATTGCCATAAAATTTGAGCACCAAGAAATAATTGTGGGATCGTAACAAAACTTGGTATGTAGGTGCATGTCAGGTAGACATGCAAATTATTGGAAATTCAGCTTGATTGCGCATTGCATAGTGCCACTAGAGGGCGTTGAGCTTCGTTTTCATTGGAGAATAAAACAGGTAAGCAGAACTTGTTTGAGTGTACTTAATATTTTGTAAAAGAAAAGTTGAGGTAGACATGCCGTTACGCTGCCATCGAAGACAATAGGAGTAGTTTCCAGAGTTTTAGAGGGAAGAATCATCGGTTTAATGGAAGCTGGGTTGTCAGCTCGGTGAGTAGCTCATCAAGTAGGCCTTTCTGATTTGGTAGTGAGAAGGTGTTGGGCCAGTAGACAGACGAGACGTCATTTACACGACGACCAGCCTTAGGACTCCCTCGATAGACCAGTCGTCGAGATGACCGTCACATCATATTACACGCCCGCAAAAGCAATCCGCCTCATTGGCCGCTGCCGAGACACGGGCAGCACCTTTACTACTGGTCCCTGTGTCTTCCCCAACCATCACTAGCCGTCTGGCTGAAGGACATCTGCGGTGCCCATTACGTGCTGCCAATGACACCCACCCACCAACGCCTCCGTTTAGAGTGATGTGCGCAAGACGGTATTCGACTTGAACAGAATGGAACCAAGTTGTCTTCAGCTACGACTCTAGATTCAATTTGAGCAGTGATGATAATCGTGTTCGTGTGCGCAGGCTCCATGGTGGACGCCTCAGTTCTGTCTTCACTTGACAACGACACTCCACTCCACAGCCAGTGTGATGGTATGGGGAGCCATTTCTTACGATGGATGGACACCCATAATATTATTTTAAGGCACAATGCAGCCCAGCCAAACGTCGATGACATACTTTAGCCGCATGTGTTTCTACTCATGGCAAGGCTCCCAGGAGCCATTTCTTAACAAAACAACGCTCGTTAACACACGTCAAGGATGTCACAAGACTGCCTCCACCGCATTACCCTCCTTTCCCGGCCTGCTCGATCCCCAGATTTGTCACCAATCAAGATATATGGGATCATTTGGGACGGCAAGCTGGACGATCTACGAGTTTTGTCGAACTAGAGGCTCGTTTACAGCAACTGTGGAACGAGCTGTCTCAGTACATCATGCGGAACTTGTCACTCACTGTCATGCCTCAATGGTCACTCATCGCATCGGGCCAACAGAGTACTAAAACTTACGCCCATTTGTACTTCTTTCTGCAATAAATGACCCTTTTCTTTGTTCTGATCACTTACTAATTAAAAGTATTATTTATATGTAAAATTTCTTTTCATTTTGACGATTTTTCTTGGTGCGCAAATTTTTATGGCAATGAGTAGTAAAACTTACGCCCATTTGTACTTCTTTCTGCAATAAATGACCCTTTTTCTTTGATTTTCTGATCACTTACTAATATCAAAGTATTATTTATATGTAAAATAATACTCACATTTATATGTAAAACAATTTATATGTAAAATAATACTCATAATTTCAAGTGTACTCACTTGAAAATATTTTCCAATGAATGCATTTGTTTGATTCTGTTATAAGATTTTTAGATTACATTTTTATAACATGTGATCTCGTTTCCCTAGAAAATTGAAATAAATTTATTTTTCCATTATGATATTAGAAGATTTTTCATTAAAATTAAATTTCTAATTTGTTCGGAATATTTGCCATGAAGTATGTATTTTCTTCTTCGCGTTGCTCTTTGCATTAGGAATGCAAAATTCACGACTAATAATAACTCTTTTCAAAAATAATTCGGAAGTATATGAATGTTGACACACATCTTCAAGCTCATGAATATTTATGAAGCTTTTATACTGGTATTTTTTTAGCTTTCCTTTGCTTCAAGCATCGAGTTCATCTTCTCTGAAAGGAGTTTATTTTTCAGCTTACTGTGCCGGATTCTTCGAAATTTAAAAGGAAATTTATAATAGCTTAAATAGTAATTTCTGTTTAAAAGATTAAAACGGTTGCCGTATTTTAAGTTAATTAATTTTTCAGAAAAGCATTTCATTGATCTTATGAACCACCGTTGAAACTTTTTTAATTCTTTTTAAATATTCAATAAGAATGTTTTTATGCTTGAGTTAATAAAAAAATCTTTTATAAATTTCTTCGAACTCTTGTTAAAAAATCTTCACAATGGTTTGTACTTCACTTAGATCATTTCCATTTAAAATGAAAGTCCTCTTTTTGTAATTAATGTTTATTTTTGTTAGTATTTTGTTAAATTTCTTTTTCGTAAAGAATGGTTTACAATGATTCTCAATTTTCATATTTGTTAGTACCAAGTTTGAAAAACAAAATTCAAGAAATGTACAAGTTATATGTATCTGGGAGCGAGGAATTCGAATCCAACCTTTATTTGGCAAATTCTGATAATTTTAACCAAAAAAATTCAAGTACTACTGAGAATCGTTCCGCTTCCTTCCTGAGAAAAGCAACTGGTGATGAAACGTCATCTGAGACATGAAATATTTGCAGGAGAGAAAATAAAAGTTGTGCACTGTCTTCTATAGAGGCGGAAGAAAAAAGAATATACTGTGAAAAATTAAAAATACAATACTTTTCTTTCGTCTCTAAGAATCAGTGAATTCCACGTTCATCATCTCATATTGGATATTGGTAATATTTTTATTATACATTTGTTGCATTTAGATCTTGATTGAATTTTGAATGATATAGTTTTATTTTCATTTCGTCTCCGAGACAAAGTGAATAGTTTCCCTTTTCAGGTACATTCTCAAATATAGGTAATAATTTTATTTGTATAAGTATTTATTTTGACCCATTTAGATCTTGATTTGGTAAAATTTTTACTACGTACTTTCAAATATATATTCTGACTATACAGGATTACTCTAAAACAACTTATACATACTTTTCATATGACACCATCACTTCTATGCTATTGACGTCCACAATATTATTCTCTTTTAGTTTAATTCTCGCAAAAATGCTAAATGATGGTCCTTGTTTTAATAACATTTATGCGGTAATAGCAAATGAACCTTATTAAATTTAGTAAATAAATATATTAAATGGGTAAAATCCGGTTCCACTTGAGAGATTCAATTTTCTATTAAAATTAAAATCACGACCTGGTTTAATGAGAGCCAATATCGTAGACCCACATTTATATCTCATGGACCCTCAAGTTATTTTTCCTCTAAAGTGTACCCCTTTGTAGGTCAACATAGACCCATGGAGGTCTATATAGACCACTTTCGGAATCACTGATTTAAAAACAAAAAGAAGCTTAAAATGCAGATGAACTTGAATTTTTCATTTTTTTTTAATGACACAAATTTTTTTTTACAATCTTAAAAATGTATTTATTTATTCCCCCCCCCCCCACATTTGCATGTTTTGAATTTATTTTAAGGATTAAATTATATAAAAGAAATTTCAAAGAACAATAGTTTTATTTCACGTTTTCCTTCAAAACTACTCATAACACATTATTTATATAAGTGACATGAGATTTAATTGCAATTCTATCCGACAATTCTTTTACTACAATACATCAACAATAAAATGAAGAGTGATTTAAAATTTGAGAAACAAAATAGGAAAGGAAAATAAGTACAATAATCAGAAAAGAATCAAAAAAATATAATGGACGATGTCTAAGAAATATCACGTGGAGTCCAAATAAACAAACTTGACAGAAAATTGAATTGAAAGGATACAACAATTAAAAACTACAAAATAATTTTATTGATGTTAAAAGTCTAAGAGCATGGTTGCGATCATATGTATGAAACAAAATACACACTGGCTCTTCCGAAATGATTCCTTAAAACATAACATTATTCCTAGGAAGCATAATAATTTTAAATTTTGGTCAATGGATCCACAACCTTATGTTGGCTTGTCATGCAGGCAGTCCTTTTCAAATATATCGAGATCCATGGGAAAATACATTTGCTTAATTCAAGAGGACGATGCTGTGGGAAAGATCTGAGAGACGTTGCTCCATAGTCTCTCATATCTTTTCTCTGTTGTTTGACCGGTCATGATTTTCTTTAGCAACACCTACACAAACGAATTGGGGTGAAAGACACTCTAAACTGTCCTCTGTGTCTTGGGAGAGAGGCTATGAATTTTATTCACCTGACAGTTTGTGCTTCTCTGGCCAACACACACAGACAAGGTTTTCTTCTGACAACTTTACTGCAAAGGCTGTTTTATAATGGGCGTAGTAAAGAAAATTGGGTCAATTGACTATTTATATGTCCGCTAATATTTTGGCGGGTATTTATAGGTTTTGCATCCATTTTTATCCATTCTTTGCTCTGTAGGATTTCTAATTTTCTACATATACTTATTTTATTTTATTGTAGTCTGTATATATATGTATCAGAATGTCTTGGCTGTGTATTGAAAAATAACAGATATATGACAATTTCTGTTACCTAAGAAATGGATGTAGCATCAAGTACTACAGATTCCTTTGAGTTTAATCAGTAATGTATCGCAACAATTTTTACAGCAAGATACAAAGCAGAAAATGAACAATTAATTGTAAGAGATGCTATAGACATTTCCACCAATTCAAAATGTAACGAAAATCCTCGAATTCCTTCTCCAGAGTTTACTTGTACGCACTGAAGTCGGGTCGAGTCTTCTGAATCGAAATCTACACAAATTACAAATGATTTTGAGCGGAGATTGTAATGTGGATTTAAAAAAAAAAACAAATCAAAACCTTTAATTAATTTTTTGAAATCAAAATTCAATTTAGTTATGTCAAATGATTCAAATGAGAGCCCAACGAAGTACGGAACAACGCTTGACGAACTTTTTCTTAGATTTTTAAATAAATTTGATTCTAAAGTATTTATTGCATATATAGTCTACCATAAACTAATTGTTTCCTTCTTGGATTATAATTAAGGTACAAATATGATTGCATATTTCGTAAATAATATCACTTTATGAGTTCAGTTATAAGAATAAATAAGTTTGTATAACAATATTAATATCCCCTCGTTTTTGATTCACCAAAAATATCCGCACTAATCCATTATATAACGTAAGAAATAAAATGTAATAAAATATATAATATATTCAAATTGAAAAATTAAAAGTTTTCACTTGTATCGTGAGGTCATATAAGTGCTACTCATTTTTTTTTTTTTTTTTTGCAGAAATGTTCAAATAAGCGGCTAAAAATTTGTGATGAAACTGTTAATAGTATTATTATGTTAAAAAAAGAATAGCAATTAATTCATACGGAATTTTTATGAATGGATTTGAAATGTTGTTTGGCAGATTAATTCGAGTGGTTTTACCTATAATAATAACCTAGTAATGATGCTTTTGTGATATAATAAACCTGATGGAAATCCTGTTTTTGAAAGCGGTTTTTTACAGTAAATATATAAGACAAATATCTCTTCAAAACGAACTCCAAAATTCTACTGCTGCGAAATTTTTTAAGACAAAAATCTCTCTTTTTATTCTAAACACAAAATGTTATTATTCACTCAGTGAGCACCAATTTGTCATTTTAAATGAAATTATCCACAAAAAGAATTTCTTATCCGTGCGTATCGAGTTAATTTTCGCAAAATAAGATTGATAGTTTTCACTTTAAATTAATGTCTTCTAAGAAAAACTAGAATTATATTGTCTCTGCATTTGCACATAAACAACGCCCGTTCAGAAGGAAGTAAAGATTTTTTTTTTAAAAAAAGTTTTTAACGAAAAATTGTTTTTTCCAATGACTATACGTCTGGAAAGAAACGTAATTTTTGGAACCTTAGTTGTAAAATTTAATAAATTTAACTCCAAAAAACTGATAACAAAATTTTTTGAAAGAACTTCTTAGAGCATTAAGTATTCGAATGACGCGTTCAGGCCATTCTTTTATACTCTCGGAATAGTTTAAAAATATTTAAAAGAATATAGAGTTTAATTTTTTTTGAAATTTAGATAGTTAAGTCATCTTTCTTTTTTTACTTAAAATTTAATAATTTATTTTAAGCACAGAAATTTATTATTTATAAGTTTTATTCTTTTGATGTTTCAATTAATTATTCATCTTGAAAATAAATTCAAAATTTTTCCATTATAATTTGCATTTTTGAAAACAAAAATTACGAATGTTTTTTAGTCATAATGTAGAATATTTTTGATTATTTTTTGTCTGTAAATCCATCAGTCTACTAGTAATATATAGTTTATAAACGCCGATATGTTAACAATATGAAGCTCTTTGGATGATCTAAACGTGGGAAAAAACGTTCTGGAAGATAACAGCAAAGTGTTTTAATTAAAAATTCATTATTCTGTAAAATGTGCTAGAGTTCTTTCTAGGTGTGAAATACTTAAAATTTCCTATCTTTCTTTCCTTTTTATGGCCATAAGAAAATTCATTATGCTCGTTGAAGTTTGATAATTTTGTCTTCAAAATTAGTACCTGCCGCGTAAAAGTGACTGATGCACAGAAAGTTATCAAAGTGCAATTAATCAAATTATGAATGCCCTTCCGTCGGTATGATGTGGTAGGAGAGGATTGTGCCAACTCAGGTGTCGTCCTCGTCACTTCGCCAAGGCTTAAAATGACGAGGTCCATCACCAATAGCCTTGGTTTGACATTACCTCTCTCTCTCTCTCTTTTCAAAATAAGTAACATATAATACTGGATTTTTAAATCTGTAAACAGTAATCGAACTCTTTATATATTATATTGGTTTTAACTTGTTCAAAGTATAATTGGTTTATCAATTTAATTATAACTGTATCATTTCCTATTGCTTCGCTTGAGTAAAAGTATAATCATTAAAAACATTGTTATGAAAATAACATAAAATTCAGTTTATTCTTATTTCAATTTAAAGGCTATAAAATGACTAATCGAGGGCAAATAAAAAAAAAATTCTAAGATTAAGAAACTTTAGAAAATGATTTTAATTTTTGTGGCAGAACGTGAATATCCAATGCGAAAACAATAAAAAGTAAACATTTCTTTACCTTTTTAAAATAAATAATAATTTGTACAATTTTGTGCAAATAAAGAAGAAAGAAAGAATTTCTTATTATTCGCAGTGACACTTTAAAATGCCTTCACTGGTGGGCAATTTTTTGTTACTTTAAAAGTAGAATCTTAACTGTGACTTTTTAAGTGCTTTTTGTCTGAATATAATCTCATTATATATATATATATATAAAGTGCCGTTTCTCTCTTAAAGCTCACATTTTTAAAAAAAGAGAGAGAAAACCCTGTTAAAATATGTATTTTAATAAATTGAACAGAACACACAAAGAATTATATTAAGAAGCATCTCTAGCTTCCATTACTTTTCTCAAATAAAAAAAAAATATTTAAAAGAGAAGAAATCAAATTATTTAAAAATCTAACGTTTCTTTCTTAAACGCCTCTTCACAGATTTCATTATTTGAATTCAAACTGACACTTTGCCAAATTGTCCATATAGTTGTTTAATGAAACCTTTTAAACTAGTCACTTAATCGCACTCATCAAGCAGAAAATATTATAAAGCTAAAAGAATATTCATATCACCTTTTCTGTAACGGCTGAAATAACTTGATGACATTATTAGGAAAATGCCTGTAGAGTTTTAATTTGATAGAAGCGGAGTTAAGTATGTGAAAGAATGTCTAGAATTTACGGCGCAATTTTTAATATTTTTGAAACTTAGTGTTCTTATCAATTTTAATATTTTAAAAATTAGTGTTCTTCGCAATTTTAATATTTTAAAAATAGTGTTAATATTTCTGTTTGGATTCTTTACGCAGTATTTTAACAAAAACTCTATGATAAAAACAACAAAGTTTAATATATTATTTTCAAAAAATTGTCTGACTCTGTAGTAACAATAACTAATTTTTTGTGTGAATCATTATATAAGCCGTAATATTGTTCTAATCGGAGTATTTTTTAAATAGTGGTAATTTTTTTTTTAAGAAATTTCTTTAGTAAAATTGAGGTCAGTAAGAAACAGTTTTAAGAAAATAAAGAAAGAACTTTCAATGAGAAAGAATTTTTTTAAAAGATTCAACATTCTACGTGTGTTTATGATCAAAGTGCTCAAATCAACCTAAGGATTATATTCTTCATTGATTGTTATTGACTACAAAAGGTGGCCTTGGTTGCCTTGTGGTAAAGGTAACGTGCTCGTGGCACACATGTCATGAGTTCGAGACTAGAGCCGCCGAAGACCCACCGAGTAGGAGAGCGATGCGCATTAAATCTGTCGAGAGCTCAAATGTCCCCCATGGGTGTGGTGGGGCAGTTAGGAGAGGTGGGTGCCAGCTCAGGTGTCATCCTCGTCGCTTGATCATGGTTCAAAATTACGAGGTCCGTTGCTAAAAACCCTCATGTATAGCTGAACAATACGACGTTAATACTCACTCACTGAGTACAGAAGAACTAAAGGATATTGAGTAACATAATTCATTCTTTTTTAGTACCACATTCGAGAAACAAAGACCCGCTCTAAACTTCTTTCCACTATCACATAGTGGCGGGGTAGCTAGTGTTATGGTCACAAGATCGTGACCGGCTTATGTTGGGTTCGAGTCCCAGGGCTGAAGACACGCCGTGTTGAGAGGGCTGATGTATGTTAAATCTATCAGGTCAAAAGTCTCCCGTTGCGTGGTAATTTGTTGATTGAGCTGCTACTCAGGTGTCGTCCTGATAACTTCACCTTTACAAATCGGTGGTATATGTGCATACCAGATATTTTTCATACCAGCGTCTGTACAGCTATGTAAAGACAATTCTTCCACCCCCCTTTTTTTCCCAACACACCCTTTTACAACTATCTCTGACACCTTTTACGGCTACAAGAGTGGGGATATTTTTCACCAACGCTGCATTCTCTTGTCATTAGCGACATTTAGGAACCAAGTTTCCATTAAGAAAAAAAAATTACTCATTGTTTTATGTTGTCTATGACCAACAAATTTTTTCTTCTCTCTGTTTTTTTTAACACGCTTTCTAGTTTCACTTGTATGTAACAGAATATTGGACTCGATTTTTACCCACTTTAAAAAGTCGGATTAAATCGAAATTTGGCACACTTGTCAAGGACCGAAGCATACAAATAATTTCTAATTATGCTCCATTTCCTCTCTCTGATCAGGACATCTGGAATAATGATATCCTGATTTGGAGTCTAATTCCATATCACTTTCAGATTCAGCAATTTATTGCATATACCATTTTCAAATTTGGGACTAATTCCATATGCCATTTCCAGATTTAGCGATTCAAAGATTAAGATGCAACCCAAACGAATACATTTGTGGTTAATAGAATAAACAAACAAAAAGTATTCTCTCTTTTTATGTGAGAAAGGATGGGTTGGGTGCGTCAGCTATTT